>JAHHZJ010000626.1:0-44458 GCA_021437245.1 Aegilops speltoides | reverse complement strand
CCTAGAAGCGACTCTCGCTGCAACCGTGGAAGACTAGGCTTCCCTCCTTCCATGGTGGCAAGAAGAACGAAGCTGAAGATGAAGGGAGAAGAGAAAGTGTGCGATTGTTGCGCTCCCCTTCCGCCCTTTTAAAAGGGCGAGGTGAAACTCAACCGCCCTGCTTTCGACCAATCAGGAGACGAGGAGGGCGGGGGGCGGGGCCGACTCGTCGTCTTACGCCGTGAGCTCGGTTTCCCACCATTGCCGCCCGACCCCGTGCATGAGGGCAGCGTGGCGAAAAAGGTGGGGCTGGGCGACGGGTGAAGTGATCGCGCCCTGCACCACGATCCGGGAGTGGATGCCTTAAAGACCGCATCGCCGCCCACGTCTCCCACGCGCCATAAATCGGCGCGTGCGTTGCAAGGGCGCGGTGGGCGCGAGCCCGACCCGTCGCGGTCCCAAGCGCGCGTGCCCGTGCTGCTTGTTTTGGGCTGGCCCAACAGCGCTTCGGCACCGTGTATAGCCCAGCCCGGGGCTCCTATCGGTGTACTAAAGTAGGGGTACCTTAGTACCCGAACTTGTCTGCAAGCGATCGCAAGAAGACTTCGCCATGGCCGAGGCTTGCCGGGCGTCCACCAAAACCTCCCCCATGCCTTATTACTGCCATTCAAGAACAAAGTGCCAACCAAGAGGACGAAGGCCCCGGCAAGAGGAGCTTGCCGGGAAGGCCAACTGAGGTATACAAAGTATACAAGACAGGAGATCGAGACCCCGGCAAACAGAGCTTGCCGGGAAGGCCGTTCCAGGCTCAAGGTAACATCAACCACGCGAGGCCCCGGCGAGAGGAGCTCGCCGGGAAGACTAGAAGATTGCATCGAAGAAGACACGCCTCGACGCCATATCGTCCGCGAGGGCCGAGGCGACAAGTTCCCGGGCCGCAAGACTCAAGACCCGGCAAGGCGCTTGCCGGGAAGGATCTGTTGTGTGCTGCGCTCGGCTCATCGGCCGCGCTGCATACAGGGCCTTTCGAGGGGCGCATGGCGGATGGCTGCGCAGCTGGGGCACACGGTGGCACTTCACGGTGATGAATCCATCGCCGTGGCGGGCGTGAAACGCCGCAGGCGGGAGCTTTTAGGGGTCGACGGCGACGCGTCATGCCGTTGTCCCCATCATCAAAGTAGGTAGAAACCACTGTTCATGCAATCGTGGTGCCTTGTTCCCGCACTGTTCCAACTACCACCTCTTTTACGTTTTTACCCCTTTCTCCTACGTTGACACCTGTCGGTGACCCCTTGCCCTATAAAAGGAGGCCCATGCACAACGTAGAAGGGGTTCGGTTCGCGCCCTCCAGCTCGAGACCATTGCCACCCTCGCTCGGTACTGTAGCTCTTCAAGCTCCCGAGCTCAATACAAACCAAAGCAGCAGTAGGGGTTTTATCTCTCCGGAGAGCCCCGAAGCTGGGTAAAATCCGCCCGCGTGCTTCGCCTCGATCTGCTCTCTGTGCTCCCTCCGCCCTCGTACCGCACAGACAAGGGGCCCCGGCCCCATAGGTGTCCGTGGCGGGGCGGCCACAGCCGTCTCCCCGACCTTCGTCTAATTCTGATCTCGTTAGGAATACTTAGCAGCCAACTCTACTTGGCGTACATTAAACTCACAGGATCTCCTTCCCATCGGGCCCCACAGTCCGACCTCGGCCATGTGGTTGGATCCGCCTTCATGTACCGCATCTTCACCATGGCCCAGGCCTCCCTGGCGCCTTTACGGCAGGCCGATATATTCCATAGACGAAGCCTTGCCGTGCTCACAAGCTTCTCCATAAGCCCTCCAAGACCCTCGGGTAGGGAGGCGGACGGCCATAAGGCACAGGTGGCGCCACTCATCGCCCGAACACGTTCGTGCGATTCAAAGCAACTTCGGGAAGTTGGTCACCCATTGTACCGGGCATTTCCTCCGCAAGGTAACCTGTGAGCAAACCTACAGACACATTCCTGTCAATCGACTTCCTCGCCGAACTCTTCTTTTCAAAAGAGTTTGCTCAAGCACTTACTGTAGATGCCGCAACGGCCGTCGATTCTCCTTTCTGGTCGGGCGCATACCGGACCCAAACATCTTTTAGTTCTTCTCCCAGCTGGGTGTTGGCATCTTGGAGTTTGTTCCTCTCTGCTGCACCCTTATAAGCACCTTCTCTTGCCTTCACCGGCGCAGCAGATGTTGCTTGTCCGGATCTAGTCCGGCACCCTCTGCAATATTATTGTCAGACATACGCACATGCCGCACTTCAGAAACGACTTATCTTTTGAAAGTATATATTACCAGAGGGGGTCTCTGTGGCTCCCCCTGCAGCGGCTAGTGCGGCCTCAAGTTGGGCCTTGCACCCTTGAAGCTCCTGGGACAGGTGGGTATTCTTCTTCGTAAGATCCTGCATAACAAATGATCCTTAAATCAGTTATTCTAACTATTTTAAGTCTTGGGGGCTACTGGCATATATAACTATTAAAATTTCTCACCCGTATGTATTTCACATACTGCTCCGTGGCTCTGGTTAGACCATCTTGAGCGGCACGAAGGTGCACGTCCCCCGCATTAAAGCATTCAACGCCTCGAGGAGAAACACGCGTCACGAAGAACTGTCCGGTGGCGCCTATGATTCATGGCGCTCTCCACCTCGCACCTGGTGGCGGACAACTTGTCGGCATCCTCCGTTGGAGGAGCATCCGCTCACACTTGTGTTCGCCTCCCCTCCGGACCAGGTGTTGGAGCACGGCTGGTGGAGGCTTGATTGGCAACCTCTCCGGCACACAGTCCGCGGCGCTCTTTCTCCTAGAAGAATCGAGTGTTAATATACCTCCCGGAATCTTTCCCTTAAATACAAGGTGGTGCTCCATACCGTTGATCGACGTTTGATTCGCACTTTTCTCTTCCGCTTTCTTGGGCGAATCGACCCTTGTTGGTCACCGCCATGATCCGCTTCCGCCCCAAAAGGTACCTCTGCGGGACCTTTGTTGGTATCTGTGTTGGAAATAAGCATGGATGAGTAATAATGACAAGACCTCGGTCGCAGTTGCCTGGGAAGCCGGAGTTAAACCGGGGTAGTCGGCCGTAATGGCGACTAAAGCATTGTCCACACTAAGTTGGTGGAACACCCCATCGATCAGCTCCACCTCTATGTACGGATCCTCCTCGGAGGCCGGATCAAGGGATCATCCCGGATCCTCGGGTTGTGGAGTCGGGTTGTGTATGCCCTCCACATCCCGGCGCAGTTCCTGCGTCAAAATCATAAAGTAAGACACTTAACTTTGAAAGCACGGATCAGATAGATAAACGTCCGCTTACCCAGCTCCGAGGGTTATTCATGGAGAATCCATTCAATGGACTCGTGTGGAGGAAGTCCTCCATCTCCCCCTTGTACAAGCCGGACATGATCTTCACCAGATCGGCGGCCGATCCCGGCCCCTTGCGGCCATGATGGGTGGCGTCATTCTCCCCGTTGAAATCCCACATGGGGTGGCCCCTATATTGGAGCGGCTGCACCCCTCGCATAATGCACGTGGCCATGACTCCAATCATGGTCAATCCGGAATGGGCCAGTAACCTTATCCAGCCCATCGGATATTGGGCGCTCCTATCATCTTCCCGTTGAGGGCTCATGGCGCCAACTCGAGCGTTTCTTGAGGGCGTTGCTGAACTCTGGAGGCCAATCGAGAACTGGAGTCCGCAGCGGGCGTCTTCCATATAAAACCATTCCAAAGGCCGGTCTTTGGACGCCTTCTTCGGGGTTCCAGATAGATATCCGGTCCCGGCGATGGCCATATTTCGGCTCCGCCCACTTGATATATCAACCCCTCGTGAGAACGGGGTACGAGGCAAAACAATCTCTTCCACAGCGCAAAATGGGGCTCGATGCCCAAGAACAGCTCGCAAAGAGCTACAAAACCCGCAATGTGCAAAATGGAGGCGGGTGTAAGGTGATGAAGCTGGAGTCCATAGAACTCCAGGAGCCCCCGGAGAAACGGATGTATGGGAAATCCGAGCCCCCTTATTAGATAAGGGACGAAGCACTCCCGCTCTCCTTTGGAGGGATTGGGGGTGTTCTCCGCCTACTTCCCACCTTTGTAGGTGGCCAGTCCGGCTCGAACCGGGACCATGAAGGCCGGAGGAAGGTATCCCTCCGCTTGGGCGTCACTGAGCTCATTGTGTGGGCCGAACATCTCCTCCAATATCTGGTGAGGGCTGGGAGCGCGAGAGGAGGAGCCGCGTCGACTGTCCATGTTGGAGTGGATTTTTGTCAGAGGCGCTCCGATGAGTACTCGCGGAAGGAGGATGGTGTGATTTGGATCTAGATCCTTGCCTCTCTTATAGGCAGCTTAATCGTGCAGCTTGGGGGTAAAACATAAAAATACCCTGGCTTTTCGCATTCATACGACACGTGGAAGAGGGTCATTATTGGACGTGAAAGCCAAGGAGCGCAACATTTATAAGGAAGCCGGACACTATTCGGCAAGCACATGGAATTTGGAGGAGAACCCGCCTTGCAACGCCGAAGACAATATACGCGCCGGACTCGTCGTCATTGAAGCCTGGTTCGAGGGCTACTGAGGGAGTCCTGGACTAGGGGGTGTCCGGATAGACGAACTATCATCATCGGCCGGACTCCAAGACTATGAAGATACAAGATTGAAGACTTCGTCCCGTGTCCGGATGGGACTTTCCTTGGTGTGGAAGGCAAGCTTGGCGATACGGATATGTAGATCTCCTACCATTGTAACCGACTCTGTGTAACCCTAGCCCTCTCCGGTGTCTATATAAACCGGAGGGTTTTAGTCCATGGGACACAACAACAATCATACCATAGGCTAGCTTCTAGGGTTTAGCCTCCTTGATCTCGTGGTAGATCCACTCTTGTACTACCCATATCATCAATATCAATCAAGCAGGAGTAGGGTTTTACCTCCATCGAGAGGGCCCGAACCTGGGTAAAACATCGTGCCCCTTGTCTCCTGTTACCATCCGCCTAGACGCATAGTTCGGGACCCCCTACCCGAGACCCGCCGGTTTTGACACCGACACAGGGCTTCTTGATAAAGGAGTCCTCAAAGTAAGAAAAAGGAATTACACAATCGGGAGCCCCTGGTGTGGTTGAGCCGCCCTCTGGGCCTGCCGTGGTAGTGCCCCTCCCCCAATGCCCATGATATTTCCAGAGCGTAGTTATGTACGCGTAGTACTTGTTTTGCCGTTTCGGGAGGGGCTGGGGTTGGGGCCGCATTGCTACGCGTGCTCGGAATGTGCCAGGCGGTCTTGTTGTAGGTTACTCTGGGCGCGCTTGATAGTGTCCGGACGTTTAATAGCCGGACTCGAGAATTGCCTTAAGAGGCTGCTTTGTACTTCTGTTGTGAGGGCCGCCGTATGCTCCTCCGTTCGGAGGGAGCGTTCGGTGTTTCCGTTGACCGTAATGACTCCTCGAGGGCCTGGCATCTTGAGCTTGAGGTATGCGTAGTGCGGCACCGCATTGAACTTTGCAAATGTGGTTCGTTCGAGCAGTGCGTGATAGCCGATGCGGAACGGGACTATGTCGAAGATTAATTCCTTGCTTCGGAAGTTATCCGGTGATCCAAGACCACTTCAAGTGTAACGAGCCTGTCAGCTTGGTCTCTACACCTGGTATGACGCCTTTGAAGGTCGTCTTTGTGGGTTTAATCCTTGAAGGGTCTATGCCCATTTTGTGCACTGTATCCTGATAAAGCAGGTTTAGGCTGCTGCCGCCGTCCATCAGGACTCTAGTGAGGTGAAATCCGTCAACGATTGGGTCTAGAACCAATGCGGCGAATCCGCCATGGCGGATACTAGTGGGGTGGTCCCTTCGATCAAAAGTGATCGGGCAGGAGGACCACGGATTGAAATTTGGGGCGACTGGCTCCATCGCATATACGTCCCTTAGTGCACGCTTCCGCTCCATTTTGGGTATGTGGGTTGCGTATATCATGTTCACCGTCCGCACTTATGGGGGGAAGCCCTTCTGTCCTCTATTGTTCGGCGGCCGGGGCTCCTCCTCGTCGTTACTATGCAGCCCCTTGTCATTGTTTTCGGCATTTAACTTGCCTGCCTGCTTGAACACCAAACAATCCCTGTTGGTGTGATTGGCTGGCTTTTCGGGGGTGCCGTGTGTCTGGCACGAGCGATCGAGTATTCGGTACAAATTGGACGGGCCCGGAGTATTTCTTTTGAATGGCTTTTTCCACTGACTGGGTTTAGAGCCTCTGAATCCAGCATTGACTATCGTATCTTCAGCATTATCGCCATTAATGCGGCGCTTGTGCTTGTTGCAACACGACCTGCCGTTGGTGTCCTTGGTATCCGAACTACCAGGGCTCTTGGTCATGTTGTTACTACGAGCTAGCCAGCTGTCCTCTCCCGCGCAAAAGCGGGTCATGAGTGTTGTGAGGGCTGCCATGGATTTCGGCTTTTCCTGTCCTCCAATATATCCCGCAGGTCTGGCACATTTCCCCGTGCCTTGGTATTTTTTGAGCGGCGCCGGGGTGCGGCTTGAGTGGAGGGCCGAGAGGCCTCTCTGTCGCGGCCACGACGTGGCCGGTCGGCCGTATCATGCGCTAGTGATGTAGGTTTAGGTGCTTCCTCCTCTAATCGGGGTAGCAGCCTGCATTTTGGGTAGTTCTTGGAGGGGCATTCGAGTTCATACTCTTACGCATGAGGACTTGATCCATCTGTCAGCTAGCAAGTCTTGGTCACCTCTAAGCTGTTGCTGTTTTTCTTGAGGCTACTTGCCATGGCTATACGCCTGCATTTGAAACGCTCTTGTTCGACGAGATCCTCAGGCACGACAAATTCGTCGTCGTCGAGGCTTACCTCGTCTTCGGAGGGAGGCATGTAATTATCGTCTTCTACCTCTCTGCCTGCCGCTCTCTCATGAGGGCTGGCTTCTCCATCCTCCCGCACTGAATCCTACTGGAGGGAGTTGTTATCGGCACTGTCCGGGGTGTTATTGTCTCCCGTGCCGGAATCACCATTTTTGCTGTGGCGGGATTTAGAGCGGCGCCGCTGACGCCGGTGCTTAGGTTGTTTCTTGGAGGGGTCGTCCTCCAATGTTCCATCGCCATTCCCATCTTTTGGGATGTCCACCATGTAAATGTCGTATGACGAGGTGGCCTTCCAGTGCCCTGTAGGCGCTGGTTCTTGGTCATCTCCTATATCGTCGTCCATACCGTCGATGCCTTCGGAGTCGAAGTCGAGCATGTCGGTTAGGTCATCGACAGTGGCTACGAAGTGGGTGGTGGATGGGCATTGAATTTCTTCGTCGTCCGCATCCCAACCGTCCTGACCATAATCCGGCCAGGGCTCTCCTGATAAAGAGAGAAACTTTAGCGAATTCAGGATGTCGCCAAAGGGCGAGCGCTGAAAGATGTCCGCAGCAATGAACTCCATGATCGGCGCCCAATCGGATTCGATTGGCAAGGGCGCGGAAGGTTCGGAGTCCGGAGAGGAGTCCGGCACCTTGGAGTCGTGAGCTTCGCAATGGACAGGGTTGGTGTTCGGCTCAATCGCCGTAGGGATAGCAGCCCCCGAGGCGGTGTCCAGCCACCCATCCTCGATCGGCCCAGTCGGCTTCGAGCTAAGGGTCGGAGCGGTCACTTATCGGCCTCGAGGCCTTTGTCCGGCAGCGAGCTAGATCATGCCCATCGTGATGGTCTTGGCGGCGCTTGCTATGGCTCCAACCCGTCAAAGATCAAGTCTCCGCGGATGTCAGCCGTATAGTTCAAACTTCCAAATCTGACCTGATGGCCAGGGGCGTAGCTTTCAATCTGCTTCAGATGGCCAAGCGATTGGCCTGCAGTGCAAAGCCGCCGAATACAAAGATCTGTCCGGGGAAAAAAGTCTCACCCTGGACCGCATCATTGTTGATGATCGGAGGAGCCATCGGGCCTAAAGATGACTACACAGAGGAACTCTCAATCAAAGCACCAATGTCGGTGTCAAAACCGGCGGATCTCGGGTAGGGGGTCCTGAACTGTGCGTCAAGGCGAATGGTAACAGGAGACAAGGGACACGATGTTTTTACCCAGGTTCGGGCCCTCTCGATGGAGGTAAAACCCTACTCCTACTTGATTGATATTGATGGTATGGGTAGTACAAGAGTAGATCTACCACGAGATCAGAGAGGCTAAACCCTAGAAGCTGGCCTATGGTATGATTGCTAGTTTATATAGGCACCGAAGAGGGTTAGGGTTACACAGAGTCGGTTACAATGGTAGGAGATCTACATATCCGTATCGCCAAGCTTGCCTTCCACGCCAAGGAAAGTCCCATCCGGACACGGGACGAAGTCTTCAATCTTGTATCTTCATAGTCCAGGAGTCCGGCCGAAGATGATAGTTCGGCTAGCCGGACACCCCCTAGTCCGGGACTCCCTCAGTAGCCCTAAACCAGGCTTCAATGACGACGAGTCCGGCGCGCATATTGTCTTCGGCATTGCAAGGCGGGTTCCTCCTCTGAATACTCCGTAGAAGATTTTGAACACCAGGATAGTGTCCGGCTCTACAAAATAAGTTCCACATTCCACCGTAGAGAGAATAATATTTACACAAGTTCAATCTGCTGACGTATTTCGTGGCGTGACATCACACCACGACCAAGCCTTTATTGAATCGTTTCTTGTTCCACCTCGGTAGCGTTTAGCGGCGGTTTCTTAGCACGTCTTGTCAAAGTAGAGATTGTGTCCCCTTATTCCGAGATTCTCATCAATACGGGCGTGGGTAACCCAACCACGCCATTGATTACGGCGCTTGGGAGATAACCGAGTTTTACCAGGCTGGTGGGGACGCATAGTTTCGTCCGTCCATATAAGGGGATATGGATCCACCTTTTTACCTACGCCTTCTTCCTCCTTTGCTTATACATTTCCGCGCACTCGAGCTCCAGTGCCCAAGTCCGCACATCTTACCTCAACCTTCTCCAGCCATGTCCGGAGCGGGAGGCAAGTGGATGGCCTCCTCCGTCACGAAGGGGCACATCAAGAGGTTGCGGAAGGCCGGATACTTGTCCAGCGACATCGCGCATTGGCTCCTCGACAAGGGGCAAATCATCCCCACCCCCGGGCCCCATGAGAGGGTGGTGTTCCTCACCCACTTCCTCCGCGGACTAGGTTTTCCACTTCACCCATTTGTCCCGGGGATCATGTTCTACTACGGCCTGGATTTCCATGATCTGGCCCTGAATTTCATCCTCAACATCTCGGCGTTCATCGTCGTGTGTGAGGCCTTTCTCTGCATCCAGCCTCACTTCGGCTTATGGCTGAAGACCTTCAATGTCAAGACGAAGGTTATGGGCGGCCGCCAAGCGGAGTGCGGAGGTGCCATGGTGAGCAAGATGCCCAACGTCGTATGGCTCGAGGGCTCCTTCGTGGAGACCATAAAGGGGTGGCAATCGGGGTGGTTCTACATCACCGAGCTGCATGACCCTAAATGGGTAGCGGCCCCCGAATTCAGATCTGGCTTTGCTACACGGCTCACCTCTTGGAAAGAGAAGGGCCTATTGTGGGGCGATTCGGAAGAGCCGACCGGACTCCAATCCTGCATCAAAACCTTGGTGACCAAGAAGCTCAAGCTCGTCAACGTAGTCCAGGTCATGCTCATCCACCGGATCCTCCCGTGCGAACAACGAGCCTTTAATTTGTGGGAGTTTGATCCGGCACAACACCAAACCTTGAGCAGGCTCTTCGATACTGCATACGAAGATGCCTGGAAAGTGCTGTTCAAGGGCACCGAGGCTCCCGATTCGACTACCGAAGATCGCAGATTTAGCTCGCAGCGTCAAGCCGGTGAGGTAAGCTATTTTACCCTTTACAGGACACTTGTTTTTCATAGTTTGACTCTATGCAGGATCTAAACTCCCTTTACCTTTGACAGGCCTGGCAAAAGACGTCCGGGCAGGTTAACTGTCCGGCTCCCTTGCCAGAAGACCCAGCAGACGCCCAATTAATGGGGCTGCTGGTTCCGGCACCTTACGTGGTGCCGGAGAAGAACGCCAAGAAGAAGGCCACAGGAACTCGAAAGAGTTCCCGGGGCCAGGTGTTATCGGACTCATCGTCCGATGACTCTGAGGCGGACTCCTCCCGTGAAGACGGGGAGGAGGAAAAAGAGGCCTCTCCCCCAGCGGGAGGAGAGAAGAAGGGTCCAAGAAGGGAAGGACACTCCCTCCAGACTACTCCACCAACGCCGCGGACGACGAAGAGGAGTGACCACCGAGGACTAAGCCTCTGGCGACATCGTAAGTGTCCGGATACCAGAATAATTCATGGCGTTTCGTTTGTCGCAGAGAATCCCCTAACGCCGAATATAACCCTGCAGCCCACCCAAGGACGGGCTCGACATTTCAACGAGCGGCTCCCTGGCTTCGTCGAATGTGAATAGCACTTCACTTTTGGCCGTCTCCTTTCCTCGCGCTGCGGCTGAAGCCGAGGTGAGGTCCCAAAAGGGGCCTAGCCAAAAGGAGGAGGTCCCGGGCGCCAAGAAGGCAACCTCCGGACTCCGGGCACAAGGGGATCAAGCCCCAAAGGGATCTAAGTCCGGCCTGGGCTGGACTCCATGCCGAATCTTGATGGTTTGGTCTGGCAGGTGCCCCTTCAGAAGAAGGGCGAGGCTGCGACACCGTGACCTCCGTCAATCGGAGGCACCGGATAATCTCTTGGGCGCTTAGCGCGCCTCCGTCGAGGAGCACCGCCTTTATTATGAGTGTGGTGATCGAGAAGATTCGATCCGCCAAGAGCGGATGGTGAGGCTCGTGCCACCTTCTAACAGGCTTTGAGGTATGTATTAAGATATGTAAAAATATTACCGCATAGATAGTAGCCCTCGATGCTCGGTTTGGCGTTCGGAAAGAAAAAGCGAACCGAGGATCTAAAAAGATATATCAGAGTCTAACATAAACATGTCAATATGGGAATGCAGGCTGCGCTGCTTGACCTCTGCCCGACCGACTGCGGAGGTTAATGCATTGAAGCGAAGCCTCGGCGGTCCGATAATGAGCTCGGCCTTGCCAAGAAGCAGCTTGAGGACAAGGAAGGTAAGTAATACCTTATGGAAGTATATAAAAGATCGCTTGCAAAAATAACAGGAATAACGTGAGAATTGCAGGGCCACTTAGCGAGATGGCAACCTGAAGGAAGCGGTGTCCAAGGCCAAAAGCAATGCGGCCACGGAATGCACCGAGCGAGAGAAGCCGGAGGCGCGGGTGGCGGAGGTGCGGCAAGAGCTCCAGGTTCTCGCGGAAAAACACGAGAGTTTGGAGCGTGACTCAAAGACTCGAGAGTCTGAGCTCGCCTCGGCTCTTTAGAGCGCCAAAGCAGCTAAGGCCGAAGCCCAAAAAGCCCTCCAGGAAATTGAGGCAATAAAGAAGATAGCGGCGGGTAAGGCATTCTTCATGCAAAGCAAGCACGTGAAATTGAATTACTTGTTACTTACCCGAATCCGGAGCTCTCCAGGAGCATTCGCAGATCTGCCCTGCAGTGTGTCCGACGCTGCCGCATTCTACCGGGCCAAGGAGGGGAGCTCGACGGAGAAGGTGTTCTGGTCTCAGTATGCTAAGGCCGGACACCCGATGCCCTTGAGCGACCAGCTGAAGTAGCTGGTCGAGCTCCATAAGGTGGCCGAACAGGCCATGAAGGGCCTCATAGTTCGGCTGTGGCCTAAATAAGCCATGCCTGTTAGCTACTTCGGGCTGGTGAGGTGGCTGGTGGACGCCTGTCCATGGATTGAAGTCGTCAAGCGCTCCGTCTGCATCGAAGGTGCCCATAGGGCCCTTGCCCGTGCTAAAGTGCACTGGGGGAAAGATGGACGCTGAGAAGCTTGTGACGGACGCTCCACCGCCGGGCAGGGAGTATCGCACACCCGAGATGTATTATGCGGGCATCCTGAAGGGTGCCCGCCTTATAGCGGGTGAATGCTCCAAAGATGTAATTTTTGAGTAAACTCGCATTTGTTATCTATGCTTGAAAACTTGTTCATATGCGCTAAGCAACGCTTGTGAATTTAAAATATTACCTTCTGTGTGGCCGTTTATTAAATTTGAGAGATGGCGAGTCGTCGGCTTCTGCCCCCATGCCACGAGTGCTGGGGTGTTCGGGATAAACTTGAGCGCTCTTTTTCCCATTCTTGGGTCCTTCGAGGGAGGCGCTCAACGCAACGAACAAGGCAACCAGACTATAATGCTTGAACACTCTCACTTAGCCATAGAATTCTATAATTTTAAATTTTGGCGAATCCCTAGTATTCGGAAGACCGAATTCGAGGCGCTATCCACGCCTGGGTCGGACAAAAGCCGACTCCTCGCTCTAAGCGGCATAAGTCTTTAGGGACTCAAAAAACCTCTCGAACAGCGACCGGCTCTCGCCCTATCATGACGGTTATTTTTAGCTTTCTCCACTGAGGTGCTCAACCCGGCTCAATCGGGGCACAATCATAGTGGTTCTCCCAGCGCTACCTTAGCCGATATATAGAACGTAAGGTACGAAAACATGGGAGCCGTGCAAACCCAACTATTGACCGAAGACATGATTCGGAGCCGATGCATATAATGCTATAAGTTCGGGGTGCCGCACTTGTGAAAGTGTTCGGACTTATCACACCATAGTTTGGGGTACTTAAGCCACTGGTGTATTTGGCCGTACCAAAGCGTACGGATGCAACATGTCATAAGTGAACATATATAAATAGAAAAAGGAATGCAATAATACGCAGAAGCTATGCATTGTTTATTCAAAAAGGCTGCGATGAAAGCAGAACGATATAAATAATGTGATAAGCAAGGGACGGGACTATTTGACATGTCTCCCTCCAGGAGCGAGCTGCGTGATGATATGTTAAACAAGTATACTTCTCGTTATAGAGACCACCTGTACACTCGACGTAGCTTTCTGCTTCCTTGGCTGTTGCATCGTGTGTTCAGCGGTTCTACTGCCCGACAGGGCTTCTTGATAAAGGAGTCCTAAAAGTAAGAAAAAGGAATTACACAATCGGGAGCCCCTGGTGCGGTTGAGCCGCCCTCTGGGCCTGCCGTGGTCGTGCCCCTCCCCCAATGCCCATGGTATTTCCAGAGCGTAGTTATGTACACGTAGTACTTGTTTTGCTATTTCGCGAGGGCTAGGGTTGGGGCGACATTGCTACGCGTGCTCGGAATGTGCCAGGCGGTCTTGTTGTAGGTTACTCCAGGCGCGCTTGACAGTGTCCGGATGTTTAATAGCCATACTCGAGAATTGCCTTAAGAGGCTGCTTTGTACTTCTGCCGCGAGGGCCGCCGTATGCTCCTCCATTTGGAGGGAGCGTTCGGTGTTTCCATTGACCGTAATGACTCCTCGAGGGCCTGGCATCTTGAGCTTGAGGTATCGTGGTCGGATACCGCATTGAACTTTACAAATCGCGGTTCGTCCGAGCGATCGCGTGATAGCCGCTGCGGAACGGGACTATGTTGAAGATTAATTCCTCGCTTCGGAAGTTATCCGGTGATCCGAAGACCACTTCAAGTGTAACTGAGCATGTACAGTTGGCCTCTACACCTGGTATGATGCCTTTGAAGGTCCTCTTTGTGGGTTTAATCCTTGAAGGGTCTATGCCCATTTTGCACACTGTATCCTGATAAAGCAGGTTCAGGCTGCTGCCGCCGTCCATCAGGACTCTAGTGAGGTGAAATCCGTCAATGATTGGGTCTAGAACCAATGCAGCGAATTCGCCATGGCGGATACTAGTGGGGTGATCCCTTCGATCAAAAGTGATCGGGCAGGAGGACCACGGATTGAACTTTGGGGCGACTGGCTCCATCGCATATACGTCCCTTAGTGCATGCTTCCACTCCCTTTTGGGTATGTGGGTTGCGTATATCATGTTCACCGTCCGCACTTGTTGGGGGAAGCCCTTCTGTCCTCTATTGTTCGGCAGTCGGGGCTCCTCCTCGTTGTCGCTATGCAGCCCCTTGTCATTGTTTTCGGCGTTTAACTTGCTTGCCTGCTTGAACACCCAACAATCCCTGTTGGTGTGATTGGCTGGCTTTTCGGGGGTGTCGTGTATCTGGCACGAGCGATCGAGTATTCGGTCCAAATTGGACAGGCCCGGAGTATTTCTTTGAATGGCTTTTTCCGCTAACCGGGTTTAGAGCCTCTGAATCCGGCATTGACTGTCGTATCTTCAGCATTATCACCATTAATGCGGTGCTTGTGCTTGTTGCGACGCGACCTACCATTGTTGTCCTTGGTATCCAAACTACCAGGGCTCTTGGTCATGTTGTTACTACGAGCTAGCCAGCTGTCCTCTCCCGCGCAAAAGCGGGTCATGAGTGTTGTGAGGGCTGCCATGGATTACGGCTTTTCCTGTCCTAGGTGTCGGGCAAGCCACTCGTCGCGGATGTTATGTTTGAAGGCTGCAAGGGCCTCTGCATCCGGACGATCGGCGATTTGATTTTCTTGGTTAGAAACCGTGTCCGAATTGTGCGGCGATTCTTACGGCTGCTAAATTATGTGGCTTAGGTCATCGGCGTCGGTGGTCGCACATAAGTGCCACAAATTGTCAAGGAATGTGGCTTCGGGCCTTCCCAACAACCAATTGACTCTTCTGGCAAGCTGTTAAGCCAATGCCGAGCTGGCCCTTTAAGCTTGAGTGGGAGGTATTTGATGGCGTGTAGATCATCACCGCGGGCCATGTGGATATAAAGGAGGTAGTCCTCGATCCAGACCGCAGGATCTGTTGTGCCATCGTATGATTCAATGTTTACGGGTTTGAAACCCTCAGGGATTTGATGATCCATCACTTCGTCTGTGAAGCATAGTGGGTGTGCGGCGCCTCTGTATTGGGCTATATCACGACGCAGCTCAAATGAGCTTTGTCTATTGTGTTCGGCCCGGCCGGAATTGCCATGTCCGGCGTGATGGTTATCATCACGTATCGTGGGGCGCCCACGCGATCCGTAGATCGATCTTGTTTACCTTGCCTTGTCCTCCAATATATCCCGCAGGTCTGGCGCATTTCCCCGTGCCTTGGTATTTTTTGGCGGCGCGAGTGCGGCTTGAGTGGAGGGCGAGAGGCTCTCTGTCATGCCACGAGGTGGCGGTCGGCCGTATCATCTTGCTGGTGATGTAGGTTTAGGTGCTTCCTCCTCTAATCGGGTAGCAGCCTGCGTTTTAGGTAGTTCTTGGAGGGGCGTTCGAGTTCATACTCTTCGACCGCGAGGACTCCAGTCCATCTATCGGCTAGCAAGTCTTCATCAGCTCTAAGCTGTTGCTGCTTTTTCTTGAGGCTGCTTGTCATGGCTATACGCCTGCGTTTGAAACGCTCTTGTTCGACGGGATCCTCAGGCACGACAAATTCGTCATCATGGAGGCTTGCCTCGTCTTCGAAGGGAGGCATGTATTTATCGTCTTCTACCTCTGTGCCTGCCGCTCTCTCATGAGGGCTGGCTTCTCCATCCTCCCGCACTGAATCCTGCTGGAGGGAGTTGTCTTCGGCACTATCCGGGGTGTTATTGTCTCCCGTGCCGGAATCACCGTTTTTGCTGTGGCGGGATTTAGAGTGGCGCCGCTGACGCCGGCGCTTAGGTTGTTTCTTGGAGGGGTCGTCCTCCGTTGTTCCATCGCCATTCCCATCTTTTGGGATGTCCACCATGTAAATGTCGTATGATGAGGTGGCCTTCCGGTGCCTCAGAGGCACTGGTTCTTAGTCGTCTCTCGCATCGCCGTCCATACCGTCGATGTCTTGGTCAAGTCGAGCATGTCGGTTAGGTCATCGGCGGTGGCTCTGAAGTGGGTGGTGGGTGGGCATTGAATTTCTTTGTCGTCCGCATCCCAACCGTCCTAACCATAATCCGGCCAGGGCTCTCCTAATAAAGAGAGAAACTTTATCGAATTCAGGATGTCGCCAAAGGGCGAGCGCTGAAAGATGTCCGCAGCAGTGAACTCCATGATCGGCGCCCAATCGGATTCGATTGGCAAGGGCGCGGAAGGTTCGGAGTCCGGAGAGGAGTCCGGCACCTTGGAGTCGCGAGCTTCGCAAAGGACATGGTTGGTGTTCGGCTCAATCGCCTTACGGATAGCAGCCCCCGAGGCGGTGTCCAGCCACCCATCCTCTATCGACGCAGTTGGCTCTGAGCTAAGGGTCGGAGCGGACACTTGTGTGGCCTCCAGGGCACTGTCCGGTAGCAGAGCTAGATCATGCCCATCGTGACAGTGCGGCGCGCTTGGCTGTGGCTCGAACCCATCGAAGATCAAGTCTCCACGGACGTCAGCCGTATAGTTCAAACTTCCAAATCTAACCTGATGGCTAGGGGCGTAGCTTTCAATCTGCTTCAGATGGCCAAGTGAATTGGCCCGCAGTGCAAAGCCGCCGAATACGAAGATCTGTCCGGGGAGAAAAGTCTCACCTTGGACCGCATCGTTGTTGATGATCGGAGGAGCCATCGGGCCTAAAGATGACGACACGGAGGAACTCTCAATGAAAGCACCAATGTCGGTGTCAAAACCGGCGGATCTCGGGTAGGCGGTCTCGAACTATGCGTCTAGGCGGATGGTAACAGGAGACAAGGGACACGATGTTTTTACCCAGGTTCGGGCCCTCTCGATGGAGGTAAAACCCTACTCCTGCTTGATTGATATTGATCGTATGGGTAGTACAAGAGTAGATCTACCACGAGATCAGAGAGGCTAAACCCTAGAAGCTAGCCTATGGTATGATTGTTGTTCGTCCTATGGACTAAAACCCTCCGGTTTATATAGGCACAGAAGAGGGTTAGGGTTACACAGAGTCGGTTACAATGGTAGGAGATCGACATATCCGTATCGCCAAGCTTGCCTTCCACGCCAAGGAAAGTCCCATCCGGACACGGGACGAAGTCTTCAATCTTGTATCTTCATAGTCCAGGAGTCCGGCCGAAGATGATAGTTCGGCTATCCGGACACCCCCTAGTCCGGGACTCACTCAGCCAATTTTTAGATTAATTTAATCCAGGAAATAATCTTGAACATGGCATTCACAGAATTAATGACATACTGATTATGATCTAAATAAGCACGTACTATGCAAACAGTAGACACATCTACACATAATGCTAGTACAGCTAACACAAAAATAAACAGGAGTGGGGTAAACAAGTTTACCTTCCAGTAGGCCAGGCAGAGGCAACGGTGACGTCCTCGATGGCCTTCTTGTCGGCTTCTAGCTTCTCGGCAACGGCTTTGTCGGCGTCGGTGGATATGGTGACGATGAAGACGACGAAGGTGTGGACAAAGTGGAAGCAGTCGATCAGAGGCGAGAGGTCGTGTAGTCGCTCCCCAAAAACCTATTTTCCCCTCTCCCGTACAGCATCCAGAGAGGCGGGGTTTCAGAGGCCTGCTCTCTTGTCAACCATGTATGCGGTCAACAGGATGGTGTCGTCGGCGGTAGCATCAACAATGGAACAACGTGGGCGTGAAGGCAGACGTGATTTGATTCATGTGGTGGCTAGGGTTGGCAGATGCCCCACATATATATGCGCAGCCACATGGAGAGATTCTGGTTGGACCCACGTCCGAGTCGGTAACAGTCCATGATTTGACGTCTCAGATTGTCGTCCACCTGTCAAAGACTCTATGTTCCTGTCCGGCAAAAATAAGCGCATAGATGTGATCAGCTCGGCTTATTCCCACAACCCGTGGCGCGGCGTGTCATGGCAAGGCGTGATGTCTACTACACAACCTTCTTCTTGTAGACGTTGTTGGGCTGCAAGTGCACAGTTTGTAGGGCGAGAGCAAATTTCCCTCAAGTGGATGACCTAAGGTTTATCAATCCGTGGGAGGCGAGGATGAAGATGGTCTCTCTCAAACAACCCTGCAACCAAATAACAAAGAGTCTCTTGTGTCCCCAACACACCCAATACAATGGTAAATTGTATAGGTGCACTAGTTCGCGAAGAGATGGTGATACAAGTGCAATATGGATGGTAGATATAGGTTTTTGTAATCTGAAAATATAAAAACAGCAAGGTAACTAATGATAAAAGTGAGCGTAAACGGTATTGCAATGGTAGGAAACAAGGCCTAGGGTTCATATTTTTTCACTAGTGCAAGTTCTCTCAACAATAATAACATAGATAGATCATATAACAAGCCCTCAACATGCAACAAAGAGTCACTCCAAAGCCACTAATAGCGGAGAACAAGCGTAGAGATTATGGTAGGGTCTTGAAACCACCTCAAAGTTATTCTTTTGGATCAATCTATTCAAGAGTTCGTACTAGAATAACACCTTAAGACACAAATCAACAAAAACCCTAATGTCACCTAGATACTCCATTGTCACCTCAAGTATCCATGGGCATGATTATATGATATGCATCACACAATCTCGGATTCATCCAACGAACACAAAGTACTTCAAAGAGTGCCCCAAAGTTTCTACCGGAGATTCAAGAAAACGTGTGCCAACCCCTATGCATAGGTTCATGGGCGGAACCCACAAGTTGGTCACCATAACATACATCAAGTGGCACGTGAAATCCCATTGTCACCACAGATAAACACGGCAAGACATACATCAAGTGTTCTCAAAGTAAAGACTCAATCCGATAAGATAACTTCAAGAGGGAAACTCAATTCATCACAAGAAAGTAGAGGGGGAGAAACATCATAAGATCCAACTATAATAACAAAGCTCGCGATACATCAAGATCATGCCATAGAGAGAACACGAGAGAGAGAGAGAGAGAGAGAGAGAGATCAAACACATAGCTACCGGTACATACCCTCAGCCCCAAGGGTGAACTACTCCTCCTCGTCATGGAGGCGCCGGGATGATCATGATGGCCACGGTGATGGGTTCCCCCTCCGTGGTGCCTAATGGGCTCCGAGAGGTTTTGGTGGCTCTGAGAGGCTTGTGGCGGAACTCCCGATCTATCTTGATATTCGATGTTTTTAGGGTACGTAGGCTTATATAGGCGAAAGAAGTTGGTCGGGAGGTTCTCGAGGGGCCCGCGAGACAGGGGCGCTCCCTATAGGGGGACGCGTCCTCCTATCTCGTGGCTGCCTCGAGGATCGTATGACGTGAACTCCAAGTCTCCAGGATCATATTCTTCCAAAAAATCACGCTGCCGAAGGTTTCATTCTGTTTGGACACCGTTTGATATTCCTTTTCCTTGAAATACTGAAACAGGCAATAAAACAGCAATATGGGCTGGGCCTCCAACTAATAGGTTAGTCCCAAAAGTAATAAAAGTGTATAATAAAGCCCGTAATCATTCAAAACAGATAATAAAATAGCATGAATGCTTCATAAATTATAGATACGTTGGAGCGTATCGGCATCTAAGCTTAATTCCTACTCGTCCTCGGTAGGTAAATGATAAAAGAAAGAATTTATGAAGTGTGAATGCTAGAGGTGCACAAGTTTGATCAATGATAATTTCAATCACCTTTTCTAGCATGATATTATGTCATAACAGTAGTTCATCTCATAAAACTTCTCACGATAAAGTAACAAGCAATTCACATGTCAAAGCATAGAGCATAAACTTTCTTGAAAACTAGCAAACTTCATTCTCAGTCATCAAACAATTGCAATTCATCTTATTTTCAGAAATAGCAAACTCCACATACTCAACTATCATATAGTCTTCTACAATTGCTAACACTCACGCAATACTAATGGTTATGGAGTTTCAATCGGACACTGTGAAAGATAGGGGCTTATACTGTTGCCTCCCAACGTATTCACCTTTGGGTGATGTCAACAATAGTAGTTCATGCTAACTTACATCCAATTGGATATATATATCAGGATCACCCCAAAACAAAGTGCTTGCCAAAGGATAAAATGAAAAAGGGAAAGGTGAAGATCGCCTTAACTCTTGCATAAAGTAAAAGACATAAAGTAAAAGATAGGCCCTTCACAGAGGGAAGCAGAGGTTGTCATGCGCTTTAAGAGTTGGATGCACAAAATCTTAATGCGAAAGAACGTCACTTTATATTGCCCCTTGTATATGGACCTTTATTATGCAGTCCATCACTTTTATTGCTTCCATAACAAGATTGTACAAAGCTTATTTTCTCCGCACTAATAAGTCATGCATATTTAGAGAGCAATTTTTATTGCTTGCACCGATGACAACTTACTTGAAGGATCTTACTCAATCCATAGGTAGGTATGGTGGACTCTCATGGCAAAACTGGGTTTAAGAATATTTGGAAGCACAAGTAGTATCTCTACTTGGTGCAAGGAAGTTTGGCTAGCATGAGGGGAAAAGGCAAGCTCAACATGTTTGAATGATCCATGACAATATACTTTAACTGAGATGTCGGAAATCATAAACCATTACGTTGTCTTCCTTGTCCAACATCAACTCTTTAGCATGTTGATACGTCCATTTTGCATCATGCTTTTATATCAATATTTATTGCATTATGGGCTGTTATTACACCTTTTATCTCAATACTTATGGCTATTCTCTCTTAGTTTACAAGGTTTATCATGAAGAGGGGGAATGCCGGTAGCTGGAATTCTGGCTGGAAAAGGAGCAAACATTGGAAACCTATTCTACACAGCTCCAAAAGTCCTGAAACTCCACGAAACCATTTTTTGGATTTAATAAGAATTTATAAGCGAAAGAAATAGGCCAAGGGGCCCACACTCTGTCCAGGAGACAGGGGGCGCCCCCCTGTAGGTCGCGGCCTCCTATCTCCTGGGCCACCTGGTGGGCCTCTGGCGTCCATCTTCTGCTATATCATCACTTTTACCCTGGAAAAAATCGTGGGCAAGTTTACGGGACGAAACTCCGCCGCCACGAGGCGGAACCTTGGCGGAATCAATCTAGGGCTCTGGCGGAGCTGTTCTGCCGGGGACACATCCCTCCGGGAGGGGGAAATCATCACCAACGTCATCACCAACGATCCTCTCATCGGGAGGGGGTCAATCTCCATCAACATCTTCACCAGCACCATCTCCACTCAAAACCCTAGTTCATCTCTTGTATCCAATCTTGTATCAAAACCACAAATTGGTACCTATGGGTTGCTGGTAGTGTTGATTACTCCTTGTAGTTGATGCTATTTGGTTTACTTGGTGGAAGATCATATGTTCAGATCCTTTATGCATATTATTACCCCTCTAATTATGAACATGAATATGCTTTGTGAGTTGTTACATTTGTTCCTGAGGACATGGGTGAAGTCTTGCTATTAGTAGTCATGTGAATTTGGTATTAGTATGATATTTTGATGAGATGTATGCTGTCTTTCCTCTAGTGGTGTTATGTGAACGTCGACTACATGACACTTCACCATTATTTGGGCCTAGAGGAAGGCATATGGAAGTAATAAGTAGATGATGGGTTGATAGAGTGACAGAAGCTTAAACCCTAGTTTATGCGTTGCTTCCTTAGGGGTTGATATGGACCCATATGTTTAATGTTGTGGTTAGCTTTACCTTAATACTCCTTTTTGTAGTTGCGGATGCTTGCAATAGGGATTAATCATAAGTGGGATGCTTTTCCATGTTAGGGCAGTACCCAAGTGCCGGTCCACCCACATATCAAATTATCAAAGTACCGAACGCGAATCTTATGAACGTGATGAAAACTAGCTTGACGATAATTCCCAATGTGTCCTCGGGAGCTCCTTCTTCATTATTAGAATTTGTCCAGGCTTATCCTTTGCTACATAAAGGATTGGGCCACCTTGCTGCAATTTATTTACTTTATTTACTTTTTGCTTGTTACTATTTATCTTATCACAAAACTATCTATCACCTACTATTTCAGTGCTTGCAGAGAAAACCTTATCGAAAACCGCTTATCATTTCCTTCTGCTCCTCGTTGGGTTCGACACTCTTACTTATCAAAAGGACTACGATAGATACCCTACACTTGTGGGTCATCAAGACTCTTTTCTGGCGCCGTTGCCGGGGAGCGTAGCGCTCTTGCTGAGTGGAACTTGGTAAGGAAACATTTATATAGTGTGCTGAAATTTTCTGTTACTTGTCACTATGGAAACTAATCCTTTGAGGGGCTTGTTTGGGGTATCTTCACCCCAACCGAAAGAGCAAAGAGATGCTCCTCAACCTACTGAACTTTATGAAAATATTCACTTTGAGATTCCTTCGGGTATGATAGAAAAACTACTAGCTAAGCCTTTTGCAGGAGACAGAACATTGCATCCCGACTTACGCCTTATCTTTGTGGATGAAGTTTGTGGATTATTTAAGCTTGCAGGTATTCCCGATGATGTTGTTAAAAGGAAGGTCTTCCCTTTATCTTTGAAGGGAGATGCAATGACATGGTATAGGCTATGTGATGATACGAGATATTGGAATTATAAGCGATTGAAGTTGGAATTTCACCAGAAGTTCCATCCTATGCATCTTGTTCATCGTGATCGTAATTACATATATAATTTCTAGCCTCGTGAAGGAGAAAGCATCGCTCAAGCTTGGGGGAGGCTTAAGTCAATGTTGTATTCATGCCCCAATCATGAGCTCTCTCGAGAAATGATTATTCAAAATTTTTATGCTCGGCTTTCTCTTGATAATCGCAACTTGCTCGATACTTCTGTCTTTGGTTCCTATATCTTTCAAGACTATTGATTTCAAATGGGACTTATTGGAAAGAATTAAACGCAACTCTGAAGATTGGGTTCGACGATGGTAAGGAGTCGTATGACACCTAAGTTCGATTGTGTTAAATCTTTTATGGATACCGATGCTTTCCGTGGATTTAGCTCTAAGTATGGACTTGACTCTGAGATAGTGGCTACTTTTTGTGAAACTTTTGCTACTCACGTTGACCTCCCTAAAGAGAAGTGGTTTAAATATAATCCTCCTGTTGAAGTGAAAGTAGTTGCACCTATTACAGTCGAAGAAAAGACTATTACATATAGTGATCCTATTATTCCTACTGCTTATGTTGAAAAACCTCCTTTTCCTGTTAGGATAAGATCATGCTAAAGCTTTGGCTGTTGTTCGTAGGAGTAATACTAGGACCTATACACCTCCTGAGCAAATTAATGTTGAACCTAGTATTTCTATGATTAAAGATCTCTTGGATGAGGACTTAGATGGGCATGTTATCTCTTTCTTGGATGAAACTGCTAATATTGCTAGACCCGATACTAAGACACGTAGACCTGTTGTAGGCACGCCTGTTATTTCTGTTAAAATAGGAGATCATTGTTATCATGGCTTATGTGATATGGGTACTAGTGCTAGTGTGATACCTTATGATCTTTATAAAGAAATTATGCACGATATTGCACCTATTGAATTAGAAGACATTGATGTTACTATTAAACTTGCTAATAGGGACACCATTAAACCTATTGGGATTGTTAGAGATGTTGAAGTCTTGTGTGGGAATAATAAATACCCTGTTGATTTTCTTGTTCTTGCTTCCCCACAAGATGATTTTTGTCCCATTATTTTTGGTAGACCCTTCCTGAATACTGCTAGTGCTAAGATTAATTGTAAAAGGAAGGTCATCACTGTTGGCATAGATGGTATGTCTCATGAGTTCAATTTTGCTAAGTTTAGTAGACAACCTCGTGAAAGAGAACCACCTAGTAAGGATGAAATTATTGGTCTTGCTTCCATTGTTGTTCCTCCAACTGATCCGTTAGAACAATATTTGTTGGACCATGAAAACGATATGTTTATGAAGGAAAGGGAAGAAATAGATGAAGTGTTCCTTAAACAGGAACCTATGCTAAAACATAACCTTCCCGTTGAAATTCTTGGGGATCCCCCTCTACCCAAGGGTGATCCCGTGTTTGAACTCAAACCCTTACCTGATAATCTTAAGTATGCTTATCTTGATGAAAAAGAAATATATCATGTTATTATTAGTGCTAACCTTTCAGAGAAAGAAGAAGAAAGATTACTGAAAACTTTGAAGAAGCACAGAGCTTCTATTGGATATACTTTGGATGATCTTAAGGGCATTAGTCCCACATTATGTCAACACAAAATTTCAGTGGAGAAAGATGCCAAACCAGTTAGAGATCCTCAAAGACGATTAAACCCCAAGATGAAGGAAGTGGTAGGAAAGGAGATACTAAAGCTCCTTGAGGCAGGTATTATTTATCCCGTTGCTGATAGCGAATGGGTAAGCCCTGTCCATTCTGTCCCTAAAAAGGGAGGTATTACTGTCGTTCCTAATGATAAAGATGAATTCATCCC
Organism: Aegilops speltoides; assembly: GCA_021437245.1. Classification (NCBI taxonomy): domain Eukaryota; kingdom Viridiplantae; phylum Streptophyta; class Magnoliopsida; order Poales; family Poaceae; genus Aegilops; species Aegilops speltoides. Next base: position 20,296 of record JAHHZJ010000626.1, on the reverse strand, counting down.
GCAAAGAATTATTACATGTTATAGGATGATAATTGATTTCTGTAAGTTAAATAAAGCTACTAAGAAAGATCATTACCCTTTACCTTTTATTGATCAAATGCTAGAAAGGCTATCCAAACACACACATTTTTGTTTTCTATATGGTTATTCTGGCTTCTCTCAAATACTTGTGTCAGCGAAGGATCAATCTAAAACTACTTTTACTTGCCCTTTTGGTGCTTTTGCTTATAGACGTATGCCTTTTGGTTTATGTAATGCACCTGCTACATTTCAAAGATGCATGATGGCTATATTTTCTGATTTTTGTGAAAAGATTTGTGAGGTATTCATGGATGACTTCTCCGTCTATGGATCCTCTTTTTATGATTGTTTGAGCAACCTTGATCGAGTTTTGCAGAGATGCGAAGACACTAGTCTCGTCCTGAATTGGGAAAAGTGTCACTTTATGGTTAATGAAGGCATTGTCTTGGGGCACAAGTTCTCCGAGAGATGTATTGAAGTTGATAAAGCCAAAGTTGATGCTATTGAAAAGATGCCATGTCCCAAGGACATAACAGGTATAAGAAGTGTCCTTGGTCATGCTGGCTTTTATAGGAGGTTCATTAAGGACTTTTATAAAATCTCTAGGACTCTGACTAATTTATTGCAAAAAGATATTCCTTTTGTCTTTGATGATGATTGTGTAGAAGCATTTGAAAGACTTAAGAAAGCTTTGATCACTGCACCTATTATTCAGCCACCTGATTGGAATTTACCTTTTGAAATTATGTGCGATGCTAGTGATTATGCTGTGGGTGTTGTTTTAGGGCAAAGAGTCGATAAGAAATTGAATGTTATCCAGTATGCTAGTAAGACTCTTGATACTGCCCAAAGAAATTATGCTACTACTGAAAAAGAGTTCTTAGCAGTTGTGTTTGCATGTGATAAGTTTAGATCTTATATTGTTGATTCCAAAGTTACTATTCACATTGATCATGCTGCTATTAAATATCTTATGGAAAAGAAAGATGCTAAGCCTAGACTCATTAGATGGGTTCTCTTGCTCCAAGAATTTGACTTGCATATTATTGATAGAAAGGGAGCTGAGAACCCCGTTGCTGACAACTTGTCTAGGTTAGAGAATGTTCTTGATGACCCACTGCCTATTAATGATAGTTTTCCTGATGAACAATTAGTGGTTGTCAATGCTTCTCGTACTGCTCCTTGGTATGCTGACTATGCTAATTACATTGTTGCTAAATATATACCGCCTAGTTTCACATACCAGCAGAAAAAAGTTCTTTTATGATTTAATACATTACTTCTGGGACGATCCACACCTTTATAAAGAAGGAGTAGATGGTATTATTAGATGTTGTGTGCCTGAGCATGAATAGGAACAAATCCTACGCAAGTTTCACTCTGAATCCTATGTAGGACACCACGCTAGAGATACAACTGCACAGAAGGTACTACAATCTGGTTTTTATTGGCCTACTCTCTTCAAAGATGCTCGTAAGTTTGTCATATCTTGTGATGAATGTCAAAGAATAGGTAACATTAGTAGACGTCAAGAAATGCCTATGAATTATTCTCTTGTTATTGAACCATTTGATGTTTGGGGCTTCGATTACATGGGACCTTTTCCTGCCTCCAATGGTTATACACATATTTTAGTTGCTGTTGATTACGTTACTAAGTGGGTAGAAGCTATTCCAACTAGTAGTGCTGATCATAACACTTCTATTGAAATGCTTAAAGAAGTTATTTTTCCGAGGTTTGGAGTCCCTAGATTTCTTATGACTGATGGTGGTTCACACTTTATTCATGGTGCTTTCCGTAAGATGCTCGCTAAGTATGATGTTAATCATAGAATCGCATCTCCTTATAACCCGCAGTCTAGTGGTCAAGTAGAGTTGAGCAATAGAGAGCTCAAATTAATTTTGCAAAAGACTGTGAACAGATCTAGAAAGAATTGGTCCAAAAAACTTGATGATGCATTATGGGCCTATAGAACTGCATACAAAAATCCTATGGGTATGTCTCCTTATAAGATGGTTTATGGAAAAGCATGTCATTTACCTCTTGAACTTGCACATAAGGCATATTGGGCTATTAAAGAGCTCAATTATGACTTCAAACTTGCCGGTGAGAAAAGGTTATTTGATATTAGCTCACTTGATGAATGGAGAACCCAAGCCTATGAGAATGCCAAGCTTTTCAAAGAAAAAGTCAAATGCTGGCATGATAAGAGGATACAAAAGCGTGAGTTTAACGTAGGAGATTATGTGTTATTATTCAACTCTCGTTTAAGATTTTTTGCAGGAAAAGTTCTCTCAAAATGGGAAGGTCCCTATGTTATCGAGGAGGTCTATCGTTCTGGTGCTATAAAAATCAACAACTTCGAAGGCACAAATCCGAGGGTGGTAAATGGTCAAAGAATTAAACATTATATTTTAGGTAATCCTATCAATGTTGAAACTAATATTATTGAAACCATAACCCCTGAGGAATACATAAGAGACACTTTCCAAAACGTTCCAGACTCCGAAAAGGCATAGGTACGTGGTACGGTAAGTAAACCGAATCCAAAACAACTCTAATGGCAATTTCTATCAGTTTTGGATTATTTAAGAATTTTAGGAAGAAAGAAGTAGTCCGAAAGGGACACCAGGCTCCCACGAGAGAGGAGGCCGCGCCCCCCCTGTAGGGCGTGCCCCCTATCTCGTGGGCACCTCGTGTGCCTCCTGGACTCTTTTTTCTTGTATGTTACGTATTTTAGTCAGTAAAAATTCATTATATATACTCCCGAAGGTTTTGACCACCGTATCACGCAAATATCCTCTGTTTTCATTTCGAGCTGTTTCCGTTACAGATTTAGAGCACCATGACTTCTCCTTCCTCCAACAACGAAGACAAGGATGCTTGGCTATTGAAGATAGAGTTGAAAAGAGAGGAACCAGAAGAGATCAACAAGGATGAAGGGATCAAGAAGGCCATGGAGGTTCAAGCTCTGGTGGTGAAAGAAGAAGACATCGCTCAACCTTTCCTAAGCTTTTCACTCCGACAGAGATTGAAGCTTTCAAGATGATTGAGTTAGCCCACATACAGAACAAGTATCTCACACAGGAGAATATTTTGTTGAAGGATCATATTGTTGGGCTCAAGGGCATTATCCGCAAGTTGGAGGAGCTTTTACGCTCGATGTGCGATTATCCACCGTCATCCTCACCACCTCCATCACCTCCGAAGAAATAATCACATGGGTATGGGCACTCCCCTTGGCAACTGCCAAGCTTGGGGGAGGTGCCCCGGTATCGTATCACCATCACACTCCTATCTTTACCGCTTTATTTAGTTCGATCCTTTTAGTAGTATCTTGATCTAGTAGATTGAAGTTTTTGATATCAAGTAGTTTTGAGTTTTGCATTGTGATCTCTTTATGTAATCGAGTCCGTGTGCTATCTATAATAAAGATTAGTGTTGAGTCAAGGGTTTTGCTATGTTGCTATGATCTTGAGAAAGTAGAAAGAACAAAAGAGTTCATATTGATCTTATGGATAGTGAAAACTTCACACATAGAAAGTATGAGGCATAAAATTGTTGAGAGTTGATGAACGTAGCCTTGGTCATCGTTGCAATTAATAGGAAGTGATAAGGAAAGAGGGGTTCACATATAAATATATTATCTTGGACATCTTTTATGATTGTGAAGCACTCATTAAGTATGACATGCTAAAAGAGTTGATGTTGGACAAGGAAGACAACGTAATGGTTTATGTTTTCCGACATCTCAGTTAAAGTATATTGTCCTTGACCTTCCAAACATGTTGAGCTTGCCTTTTCCCCCTCATGCTAGCCCAATTCCTTGCACCAAGTAGAGATACTACTTGTGCTTCCAAATATCCTCAAACCCAGTTTTGCCATGAGAGTCCACCATACCTACCTATGGATTGAGTAAGATCCTTCAAGTAAGTTGTCATCGGTGCAAGCAATAAAAATTGCTCTCTAAATATGTATGACTTATTAGTGCAGAGAAAATAAGCTTTATACGAACTTGTTGTGGAAGTAATAAAAGAGACGGACTGCATAATAAAGGTCCACATACAAGGGGCAATAGAAAGTGACATTCTTTTGCATTAAGATTTCGTGCATCAACCCTAAACGCGCATGACAACCTCTGCTTCCCTTTGCGAAGGGCCTATCTTTTACTTCAGGTTTTTACTTTATGCTTGAGTCAAGGTGATCCTCACCTTTTCCTTTTTCATTTTATCCTTTGGCAAGCTCTTCGTGTTTGAAAGATCATGATACATATATCCAATTGGATGTAAGTTGGCATAGGCTATTATTGTTGACATCACCTAAAGGTGAATACGTTGGGAGGCAACACAAGAAGCCCCTATCTTTCTCAGTGTCCAGCTAAAACTCTATAACCACAAGTATTGCGTGAGTGTTAACAATTATGGGAGACTACGAGATAGTTGAGTATGTGAGCTTGTTGAAAAACTCTATTATTGACTCTTTCTGATGTTACGATAAATTGCAATTGCTTCAATGATTGAGATTATAGTTTGTTAGTTCCCAATGAAGTTTTTGAACCATACTTGGCATTGTGAATTGTTTATTACTTGAAGATAGGAAATCTTATGACAAAAATCTATATATGTTGCTGTTATTAGAATGATCATGATGCCCTCATGTCCATATTTTATTTTTGTCGACACCTCTATCTCTAAACATGTGGACATATTTTTCGATTTCAGCTTCCGCTTGAGGACAAGAAAGGTCTAAGCTTGGGGGAGTTGATACGTCCATTTCGCATCATGATTCTATATCAATATTTATTGCATTATGGGCTGTTGTCGGTGTCAAAACCAGCGGATCTCGGGTAGGGGGTCCCGAACTGTCCGTCTAGACGGATGGTAATAGGAGACAAGGGACACGATGTTTTGACCCAGGTTCGGGCCTTCTCGATGGAGGTAAAACCCTACTCCTGCTTGATTGATATTGATGATATGGGAAGTACAAGAGTAGATCTACCACGAGATCAGAGAGGCTAAACCCTAGAAGCTAGCCTATGGTAACATTGTTGTTCATCCTATGAACTAAAACCCTCCGGTTTATATAGGCACCGAAGAGGATTAGGGTTACACAAAGTCGGTTACAATAGTAGGAGATATACATATCCGTATCGCCAAGCTTGCCTTCGACGCCAAGGAAAGTCCCATCCGGACACGGGACGAAGTCTTCAATCTTGTATCTTCATAGTCCAGGAGTCCGGCCGAAAATGATAGTTCGGCTATCCAGACACCCCATAGTACGGGACTCCCTCAGTAGCCCCCGAACCAGGCTTCAATGGCGATGAGTCCGGCGCGTAGATTGTCTTCGGCATTGCAAGGCGGGTTCTTCTCCAAATCCTGTGTACCTGTTAAATAGCATCTGGCTTCCTGTGAATACTGCGCTCGTCGGCTTCCACGCCCAATAATGGCTGTCTTCCACGTGTTGAACGAATGTGAAAAGTCAGGGTATTTTTACATTTACCCCCCTAGCTGCGCAAATGAGTTGTCTATAAAAGAGACGAGGATCTAGATCCGAATCACACCATCCTTCCTTCGCGAGCATTCATCAGAGCGCATCCGACAGAAATCCATTCCATCATGGACAGTCGACGTGGCTCCTCCTCTCGCCCTCCCAGCCTTCAGCCTGGAGATTGGGAGAGATGCTTCGTCCCGCATAGTGAGCTAGTGGCGCTCCAAACCAAGGGATTTCTTCCCCCAGCCTTCATGGTTCCGATTCGAGCCGGACACGCCACCTATAAGGGGGAAAGCAAGCAGAGAACATCCCCAGCCCCTCCAAAGGAGAGCGGGTATGCCTTGTCTCTTATTTGATAAGAGGGCTCGGATTTCCAATTCATCCGTTTCTCCGGGGCTCTGAGAGTTCTATAGCCTCAATTGCACAACCTTACGCCTGCCTGCATTTTGCATATCACGGGTTTCGTGGCCCGTTGCGAGCTGTTTCTGGGCATCGAGCCTCATTTTGTGCTGTGGAAGAAGTTGTTTTGTCTTGTGCCCCGTTCTCAAGAGGGGTCGATATATCAAGTGGGCGGAGCCAAACTATGGCACATCGCCGGGACCGGATATCTATCCGGAACCTTGAACAAGGCGTCCGAAGACTGGCCTTCGACATGGTTTCACATAGAAGATGTCCCCCTGCCGGACCCTGTTTGGGTCGGCCTCCCTAAGTTTAATAACGCTCCTTTGAAGAAACGCCTAAGCTGGCGTCCACGGAGCCCTCAGAGGGAAAACGACAGGGACGTTATTTACCTGATGAGCTGGATAAGGTTGTTAGCTCATTCCAGACTAACCATGATGGGAGTCATGGCCATATGCATTATGCGGGGGGTGCAGCCGCTCCAGTATAGAGGCCACACCATGTGGGATTTCAACGGGGAGGATGATGCCACCCGCTGCGGCCATAAGGGGCCGGGATCGGTCGCCGATCTGATGAAGATCTTGTCCGCATTGTACAAGGGATAAGAGGAGGAATTCCTCCGCATCAATCCGCAGGGCGGATTTTCTATGAACAGTCCTCCAAGCTGGGTAAGCGGACATTCATTTTTGCCTATCCGATCTGTACTCCCATATTCAAGTATCTCATTTTGTGATTTTGGCGCAGGAACTGCGCCGGGCCGTAAAGGATATAAACAGCCCGCCTCCACAACCCGAGGATCCAGATCGGTTCCTCGACCCGACCTCCCAAGAGGATCCAGACATATCGGTGGAGCTGATCAACGGGGTTTTCCATCAACTGAGCATCGATAATGCCTTGGTCGCCATTACGGCCGATTACCCCGGAATACTTCCCACCTCGCAGGTAACTGAGACCGAAGTCCCGATACTTTAAAAATGACCCATCCATGCGTGTTTTCAATCACCGTATACTAATGGTGTTTCGCAGGGGGCGCCCTTGAGGCGGAAGGCCGAGCCCGCGGCAGCTGGCCAACAAGGGGCAGCACGGCCCAGCAGGCTAAAAAGAAGTGCGGTCCGGATCGAAACTCCGGCGCAATGGTATAGCGCGACACCTTACTCCCCAGCTTTATTCCCGGGAGGCGTACTAATGCTCGTGCCTTTTCAGGAAGAAGAGCGCTCGCCGGACTGTATCCGGAGAGGTTGCCAATCAATCCTCCGCTCGCCAGTCTCCAAAGCCAGGTCTAGAAGCAGAGGCGAATACGGGGCGTGCGTCGGATGTTCCTCCGACAGAGGATGCCGACAGGTTATCTGCCACCAATTCCGAGGTGGAGAGTGCTATGAATCACAGGCGCTGCCGGACAGCTCTTCGTGACGCGTGTTTCTCCCCAGAGGCATTGGATGCCTTTAATTCGGGAGATGCGCACCTCCGTGCCGCTCAAAATGGTCTAGCCAGAGCCACGGAGCAGTATGTAAAAGACATACGGGTGAGAAGATTTGACAATTATATATGCCAGTAGCCCCCGAGACTTGAAATAGTTAGAATAACTGATTTAAGGATCATTTGTTGTGTAGGATCTTACTGAAAAGAATACCCAACTGTCCCAGGAGCTGGAGGAGTGCAAAGCCCAACTTGAGGCCACACTAGCCGCAGCGAGGGAAGCCAAAGAGGCCCCCTCTGGTAATATATGCTTCAAAAGATAAGTAATTTGTGAAGTGCGGCGTGTGTATAAGTCTGACAATAATATTGCAGATGGCGCCGGGATAGATCCGGACAAGCAACAGCTCATGCGCCAGTTAAAGGCCGGCAAGAATGTGCTTACGAGGGTGAGGCAGGAGAAAAATAATCTCCAAGATGCCAACACCCAGCTGGGTGAGGAACTAAAGGATGTTCGTGCCCAGCTATCTGACTCCGTTAAGGAGAATCAGCAGCTTCGAAGTGGCATTTTTAGTAAGTGCTTGAACGAACTTTGAAAAAGAGTTCGGCAAGGAAGTCGTCTAACAAAGTTATGTCTGTAGGTATGCTCACAGGCCGTCCTGCAGAGGAGATGCCCGGTTCTACAGGTGACCTTCTTCCCGAGCTCTTGCAACCGCATGAACGAGTTCGGCAGTGATGAAAAGCGTCGCCAGAGCATTGTGGTCATCTGTCTCCCCGCCCAAGGCCTTGGAGAGCTTGCAGAGCGGCTTGAGGGCGCGGCAGCGCTCCGCTTATGGAAGATATCGGCCTGCCATCAAGGCGCCAGGAGGCTGGGCCATGGTGAAGACAGCGGTACATGAAGGCTGACCCAAACCACATGGCGAGGTCGGACCTGCGGGGCCCGATGGGAAGGAGATCCCTGTGAGCTTAGTGTACGGCCAAGTAGAATTGGCCGCAAAGTATTCCCAGCAGGACTGTAAACTAGACAGCCTGCTGGATGGCATTGAAGAGGAATATGCCCGGTCAAGTTGATTATATGTAATTTAAAACTACATGTAAAATGCCTTCTAGCCGGATTGTAGATAGTTTGTCATAACAGACCTTTTCGCTTCAACCTCAGGACCCAATAGTCTGAAGTGTATCCGAATACCCTCGCGGTTATATAAGAATCGGGGTATGCATGGAGACCAGGCGTAGGGGTCATTAGTGCTTTAGCAGACAAGTGCCGAACTAGTTATGTTATATTACATGGTTAGTAAGAAACATCTTCCAGGGAGAATAGTTCCGTTAGGGGTTCCTTTCCCTGGGAGGCATGCCCTAAAGTGCATGTCTGGACTGCGAAAAAAGCAGAAAAGCATCTGGGGGCAGATGAATAATTAGGTAGGAAATCATCTTTTAGTTCACCGACCGAACATTCCCTTAAGAACGCTAGCTTTCGGCTTCACCCAGTCTGAGGTACACATCCGGCTGACCCGGCAGTAACAATCGTAGAGGTGCTCCCTTTACCGCCTAGCCGAACAATCGGGAATGTAGGGGTAAGCACAGGAGCCAGGCAACCCAGCTCGGCCAAAACTTAAGTCATATCGATGCATATAATGGCGAATAAAAGGTACATGCGGAAGTGTGACACATGTGTTGGGCATGAAGCCCATATAAATAAGCTTCTGTTAAAGAAGCCCCCAGGTATAATGAGCACGGATAGTGCATCAAGTGTGTGCGAACAATGCGCGAACAAGCTTTCAAAGGTTGTAATAGGAAAAAAAAGAAAGGGGGGAGAAGGAGAGAAACAAAATGAAGCTAATATGTAAAATATAGATGGAGGAAGGAGACGAACTCAGAATCCGGCGCTAGGCGTAGAATCTTCAGAGACGGGCTGCGTTCCATGGGTTCGGCTCGAGTCGGTTATCCGATGCATCTCGCAGACGTTACGCTCCACCGGTCAGGACTTGGTTGATGATAAAGGGACCTTCCCATTTGGGCTTGAGTTTGTCCTTTTTCTTGTCAGGCAAGCGTAGAACTAACTCGCCAACGTTGTAAGTTTTGGCCCGTACTTCTCTGCTTTGGTATCTTCGAGCTTGCTGTTGATAGAATGCGGAACGGGCTTTTGCCACGTCACGCTCCTCCTCAAATGCGTCCAAACTGTCCTGCCGATCAATCTCGGCTTCTCTTTCTTTGTACATGCGCACGCGAGGTGAGTCATGAATTATGTCACAGGGCAGAACTGCCTCTGCGCCGCATACCATAAAGAATGGTGTAAATCCGGTCGTGCAATTTGGAGTGGTCTGTAGCCCCCAGAGTACGGAGTCGAGCTCCTCTACCCAGTGCGTGTTAGATTCCTTAAGGGACTGCACTAATCAGGGTTTTATTCAGCTCATGATTAGACCATTTGCTCGCTCGACTTGACCGTTAGTTTGAGGGTGATAGACTGAAGCGTAGTCGAGTTTGATGGACATGTTTTTGCACCAGAGTTTAACCTCGTCGGACGTAAAGTTCGTGCCGTTCTCAGTGATGATGCTATGGGGGACGCCGTAACGGTGTACGACCCCTGATATGAAGTCTATCACCGGTCCAGATTCGGCCCTCTTGACAGGCTTGGCCTCAATCCATTTGGTGAACTTATCCACCATGACCAGTAGGTATCTTTGCTTGTGGGTTCCTCCTTTAAGGAATCCAACCATGTCAAGCCCCCATACCGCGAAGGGCCAGGTTATGGGTATAGTTTTGAGGGCGGTGGGTGGCATGTGGCTTTGATTAGCAAAGAGCTGGCAACCGACGCATCGTTGGACTAAGTCCTGAGCATCTGCCCGGGCCGTTGGCCAATAAAATCTGTACGGAAGGCCTTGCCTACAAGGGCCCGGGTTGCGGCGTGGTGCCCGCCGAGTCCGGCATGAATTTCAGCCAGAAGGTTCCGCCCTTCCTCTTTGGAGATACACCTTTGAAGGACTCCGGTTGTGCTTTTCTTGTAAAGCTCTCCCTCATGGACCTTATAGGCTTTAGATCGCCGCACTATGCAGCAAGCCTCGTTTTGGTCCTCGAGAAGTTCCTGCCTGGTCAGGTAGGCTAGGAATGGTTCCGTCCATGGGGCAATGACTGCCATTATTACGTGGGCTGAGGATGTTACTTCGTTGGCAGAACCGCCGATTGTGTCAGAATGTTCGGTGTCGGGCGATGCGGTTGGGTCCGGTTTATTATTTCCGGATTCCCCCTCCCATAGTACGGATGGCTTGAAAAGCCGTTCTAGGAAGATGTTGGGAGGGACGGCATCGCGCTTTGCGCCAATGCGTGCCAATACGTCTGTTGCCTCGTTGTTATCCCGGGCTATATGGTGAAATTTGAGCCCCTCAAACCGAGCTGACATTTTTAGGACGGCGTTGCGATAAGCTGCCATTTTCGGATCCTTGGCATTGAAGTCTCCATTTATTTGGGATATCGCAAGGTTCGAATCCCCGCGCACCTCTAGGCGTTGAATGCCCATGGAGACTGCCATCCGGAGGCCATGTAGAAGGGCATCGTATTCGGCCGCGTTGTTGGAGTCCGTATACATTATCTGGAGTACGTATTGAACCATATCTCCGGTTGGGGATGTCAGGACGACGCCAGCCCCCAGACCAGCCAACATTTTAGAGCCGTCGAAGTGCATGATCCAGTTGGAATATGCGCCGTACTCTTTAGGGAGTTCGGCTTCAGTCCATTCGGCGATGAAGTCGGGCCAAACTTGCGACTTAATAGCTCGTCGTGGCTTATAAGTTATGTCAAACGGGAGGAGCTCAATGGCCCATTTGGCAATCCGGCCCGTCGCGTCGCGGTTGTTTATAATGTCATTAAGAGGTACTTCGGAGGCTATTGTTATCGAACACTCTTGAAATTAGTGTCGCAGCTTCCGGGATGCCATGAACACCGCGTACGCTATCTTCTGATAATGCGCGTACCTTGACTTGCCTGGAGTCAGGACAGTGGGCACGTAGTAAACTGGTTTTGAAGGGGGAACTTGTGTCCGTACGTTTCTCGTTCGACAACGAGCACCGCGCTCACCACTTGATGAGTTGCCGCGATATATAATAGTATTGGTTCGCCTATGTTGGGCGCGTCCAGGACCGGGTTTGTTGCCAATATGGCTTTTATTTCTTCGAGTTCGGCCGTGGCGGCATCCGTCCACTCAAAGTGTTCGGTGCATCGGAGGAGGCGATAAAGGGGTAATGCTTTTCTCCTAAACGGGAGATAAAGCGGCTTAAAGCCGCCACGCATCCCGTCAATTTTTGTATTTGTTTGAGGTCCTTTAGGATGTCCAATTGTGACAGAGCTCAGATCTTGGCTGTGTTTGCTTCAATTCCTCTACCGGATACAATGAAGCCCAAGAGCTTTCCGGCTGGTACGCCGAAAACACATTTTTCCGGGTTAAGCTTGATGTCATATGTTCGGAGATTATCGAACGTAAGCCTCAAGTCGTCTACTAGAGTTTCGACGAGCTTGGTTTTGACGACCACATCGTCTACGTATGCCTCCACTGTTTTGCCGATCTAGTTTGCCAGACATGTCTGAATCATGCGCTGATATGTTGCGCCGGCATTTTTGAGCCCAAAGGGCATTGTGTTGAAGCAGAATGGGCCGTATGGGGTGATGAATGCCGTTGCGGCCTGGTCGGGCTCTGCCATCTTAATTTGGTGGTAGCCGGAGTATGCATCGAGGAAACACAATGAATCATGTCCTGCGATAGCGTTGATAATTTGATCGATGCGGGGGAGGAGGAAGGGATCCTTTGGGCAAGCCTTGTTGAGGTCTTTTAAAATCGACGCATAGGCGCCAAGATTTGTCCTTCTTTGGTGCCATCACCAGGTTTGCTAGCCAGTCTGGATGTTTTATATCTCTGATGAATCCGGCCTCCAATAATTTGGCTAGTTCCTCTCCCATGGCCTATCTCTTGGGTTCGGAGAAATGCCGAAAAGCCTGTTTGACTAGCTTGAATCCTTTTATGATGTTTAGGCTGTGCTCGGCCAGCCGGCGTGGGATTCCTGGCATGTCTGAAGGGTGCCAGGCAAAGATGTCCCAATTTTCGCGTAGGAATTCTCGTAGTGCGACGTCTACATCAGGGTTTAATTGTGCCCAAATGGAAGCTGTTTTTGTAGGGTCCATTGGATGGACTTGGAATTTGACTATTTTGTTTGCTGGTTTAAAGGAGGTGGACTTGGATCTCTTATCGAGTATCACATCGTCCCTATTCACCGTGGAGCATAGCGTAGTGAGTTCCTCGGCCGCTAGGGCTTCGGATAGTGCCTCCAGGGTCAGTGCGGCTGTCTTGTTTTCGGTGCGGAGTGCTATGTCTGGGTCACTAGCAAGAGTGATGATTCCGTTGGGCCCGGGCATTTTGAGCTTCATGTACTTGTAATGGGGTATAGCTTGAAAAATTGTGAATGCTTTTCGCCCCAATAGAGCGTGATATCCGCTGCTGAATGGGGCCACTTGGAACGTGACCTCCTCGGACCTGTAATTATCCGGCGTGCCGAACACCACATCCAGTGTGATTTTTCCTGTACAGCATGCTTCCCGAGTAGGGATTATTCCTCTAAAGGTTGTGCTGCTTCGCTCAATGTGGCTCCAGTCTATTTCCATTTTTCGGAGGGTTTCCTCGTAAATGAGGTTCAGTCCGCTGCCACCGTCCATGAGTACCTTGGTAAGCGAAAAGCCGCCCACTATTGGACCGAGGACCAATGCGGTGGTGCTCGGGCTGTTCGAATTTAGGTTAAATCACGGCATTAAAGGTAATAGCCGTGTCCTCCATGGGTTTATTGTTGCTACTTGGTAGACTTCGGCAAGGCTGCGGAGTGTTCGTTTCCGCATATTATTTGATGCGAAAGTCTCGAAGATTGTTAATACCGTACTGGTATCCTTGGACTAGTATTCTGGAGTTAGAAGCTCTTCGCCACTTTTGGCCACCTGTCGTAGTATCCAACATGCTCTAAGGTTGTGCGTTGGAGTGGCACCCTCGTACTATGAATTTTGCAGGTCCATTGAGCCATCCTTCGGTCTTGGTTCCATGCCCTATAGAGGTTTTGCTTTTTGGTGTTTAACCCGGTGCCTAGCGATAATGCACCCTTTTATTTGGATCGGGTTGTATTGAGGGCGGATTGTCCCAAAATTGATTTTGGTTTTCCAGCGCTTTCCATCGCACGATACTTCGTACTATGGATGCTAAGTCGAGAAGCGTGTAATTTCACGATGACTTACGGTGTTGAGATTCCTTGTCCGTGCAATTATTGGAGAAGAATGAAATTGCGTCCTCCTCGCGGCGATCCTTTATCCGATTCATAACCGGGAGGAATCGGCCCAATAATGGTGTCTTGTTTCTGCGGGCTCTTGCGGTTTGGGATAGATCGCTTATGTTTGGGTGGGCGGGTGGAATTAAATTTGGAACCCCGTCCACTTTAAAACTCAGGGGCCAAGTAGTTTCCGAACTCGGAAGCTTGGGTTCTTGGATGTTGTCCAATGAGTCTAGCCCGCTGCCTGACTTTAGGTTCAGGGCTTGAGTAACATCCTCCCCTCCGCGGGAATCCGAAATGGAGGGATCGGGAATCCGGACATAGCTAGTCCTTAAGATAGAAGAAGGGTCGCCGTATTGTTCCTCTACCACAGCAACGTGGTGGGTAACCTGGGGAGAGTTAATATCTCTCAGATCGGGTTTAGGCCCAATCTGATCGTAGTCTGTAGCGACTCCCGAGCGGCGTGCGATCAAGAGCTCGTTTAAGGAAGAGAGCTCCATCGGATCAACCGCTCGGCGAGTTCGAGCTAACGTGAAGATTGCTTTCGACGACCCGAGAAGTCATCGTTGGCGTGGCGGCCGGACAGGCGGTCATAAGGAAACCGCCTAGCCGGAGAGTTTGGCCAATAGCCAAAGCTCCTTTAGCAACAGTGCCGTTTTTAAGGACGGGATGAGGCATCCTTCCTGATAGCAACGACACAGAGGAACTCTCAATGAAAGCACCAATGTCGGTGTCAAAACTGGCGGATCTTGGGTAGGGGGTCCCGAACTGTGCGTCTAGGCGGATGGTAACAGGAGACAAGGGACACGATGTTTTACCTGTGTTGGGCCCTCTCGATGGAGGTAAAACCCTACTCCTGCTTGATTGATATTGATGATATGGGTAGTACAAGAGTAGATCTACCACGAGATCAGAGAGTCTAAACCCTAGAAGCTAGCCTATGGTATCATTGTTGTTCATCCTATGGACTAAAACCCTCCGGTTTATATAGGCACCAAAGAGGGTTAGGCTTACACAGAGTCGGTTACAATAGTAGGAGATCTACATATCCGTATCGCCAAGCTTGCCTTCCACGCCAAGGAAAGTCCCATCCGGACACGGGACGAAGTCTTCAATCTTGTATCTTCATAGTCCAGGAGTCCGGCCGAAGATGATAGTTCGGCTATCCGGACACCCCATAGTCCGGGACTCCCTCAGCTGTTATTACACCTTTTATCTCAATACTTATGGCTATTCTCTCTTATTTTACAAGGTTTATCATGAAGAGGGGGAATGCCGGCAGCTGGAATTCTGGCTGGAAAAGGAGCAAACATTGGAAACCTATTCTACACAGCTCCAAAAGTCCTGAAACTCCACGAAACCACTTTTTGGATTTAATAAGAATTTATGAGCGAAAGAAATAGGCCAGGGGGCCCACACCTGTCCAGAGGCAGGCGCCCCCAGGGCAGCGCGGCCTCCTATCTCCTAGGCCCCCTGGTGGGCCTCCGGCGTCCATCTTCTGCTATATCATCACTTTTACCCTAGAAAAAATTGTGGGCAAGCTTACGGGGACGAAACTCCGCCACCACGAGGCGGAACCTTGGCGGAATCAATCTAGGGCTCTGGCGGAGCTGTTCTGCCGGGGACACTTCCCTCCGGGAGGGGGAAATCATCACCAATGTCATCACCAACGATCCTCTCATCGGGAGGGGGTCAATCTCCATCAACATCTTCACCAGCACCATCTCCTCTCAAAACCCTAGTTCATCTCTTGTATTCAATCTTGTATCAAAACCACAAATTGGTACATGTGGGTTGCTAGTAGTGTTGATTACTCCTTGTAGTTGATGCTATTTGGTTTACTTGGTGGAAGATCATATGTTCAGATCCTTTATGCATATTATTACCCCTCTGATTATGAACATGAATATGCTTTGTGAGTAGTTACGTTTGTTCCTGAGGACATGGGTGAAGTCTTGCTATTAGTAGTCATGTGAATTTGGTATTCGCTCGATATTTTGATGAGATGTATGTTGTCTTTCCTCTAGTGGTGTTATGTGAGCGTCGACTACATGACACTTCACCATTTTGGGCCTAGAGGAAGGCATAGGGAAGTAATAAGTAGATGATGGGTTGCTAGAGTGATGAAGCTTAAACCCTAGTTTATCGTTGCTTCGTTAGGGGTTGATATGGACCCATATGTTTAATGTTGTGGTTAGGTTTACCTTAATACTCCTTTTGTAGTTGCGGATGCTTGCAATAGGGGTTAATCATAAGTGGGATGCTTGTCCATATTAGGGCAGTACCCAAGTGCGGTCCACCCACATATCAAATTATCAAAGTACGAGAACGCGAATCTTATGAACGTGATGAAAACTAGCTTGACGATAATTCCCAATGTGTCCTCGGGAGCTCCTTCTTCATTATTAGAATTTGTCCAGGCTTATCCTTTGCTACATAAAGGATTGGGCCACCTTGCTGCACTTTATTTACTTTATTTAATTTTTTCTTGTTACTATTTATCTTATCACAAAACTATCTATCACGTACTATTTCAGTGCTTGCAGAGAAAACCTTATCGAAAAACGCTTATCATTTCCTTCTGCTCCTTGTTGGGTTCGACACTCTTACTTATCGAAAGGACTACGATAGATCCCCTACACTTGTGGGTCATCACATGTCATACTTAATGAGTGCTCCCAATTATAAAAGACATCTACGATAATATATTTATATGTGAAATATCTCTCCCTTCAATATTATTTCAATAATTGTTCAAATGACCAATACAATGCTTGCTAACCTTCAATAAATTTACAACCTCTACTTCTTAGATGTGAAGTCATTACTCCCCATAGGATAAGCAAATGAAACATATATAATTTCAGATTTATGACAATCAACTCATTGAACAATTTACTCATAGGATATAAGTGAAGCACACGAGTAAATGACAAACTAATCCAAAAAGATATAAGTGAAGATCAATGAGTACCTAAATAATTATATAACTATCGAAGACTCTCTCTCATTAAAGAATTTCAGATCTTGGTATTGTATTAAAACAGCAAGCAAAACAACATAAAATGACAATGCAAGGATAGCACAACTCATGTGAAGAAGCAAAAAACTTAGGCTCAACCGATACTAACCGATAGTTGTTTGAAGAAGAAAGGTGCGATGCCTACCGGGGCATCCCCAAGATTAGATGCTTGAGACTTCTTGAAATATTATCTTGGGGTTCCTTGGGCATCCCAAATCTTGAACTTTTGTGTCTCCTTAATTCCTCTCATATCATGGTTTCTCCTTTTATCAAAAGCTTCATCCACACCAAACTCAACAAGAACTCGTGAGATAGGTTATTACAAACCAATGCAAAACCTTATCAATTTCTACTGTAACAAATCACTAAAATTATTATTCAACATTGCATACTAAATGTCTCTGCATATTTAATACTCCTTCCTCAAATAGAATCATTAAGGCCTTGTTTGGATACGGTGTTTTAATAGAACTAGTTTTCCGTCGACTGAGGTAACCGCCTAACAAACTAAAACCATGTTTGGTTGCCGCAGATAAAACATGGATAAGTTGGATTCAGTTTCCACAAAACCAGGAATATGCGTTTTGCGAAAAACCACTATTAATCGTTTTTGTGAAAACACGATTACAGAAACTCACCGTAACTGATTTTTCCTTCCGCAACAAATTCATTAGCGCACATTTTACTTCTGATTGTTGACTTGACAGCGGCTTGCACCGTCGTCTTGTGTGTTGAGTGGAAGAGGCCACCGCCGTTCGCCGCACCAAGTCGTTGACGGAAAGAAGCCGTCGTCGTCGCGTGCACGCCGAGGCATCGAGTCAAGCGGTTGCAGCCGGCGCGCCAGCACCGTGTTGCCGAGGAAATGATCGCCGCAGATACGAATCGCCGAGTCGTGGAGGGAATCGGCCACTACCGCCATCCGTGCTTGCCGACTGGTCAAGGTAAAGCAGCCGCTGCGCACGACGAGTCGTCGAGTGGAAGTACTTGCTGCCGTCCGCACCCTTCAGCGGCGTCTACCTGGTGAAGCGCCAACAGAGGGGAGCCGAGCAGTAGATGGCGTCTAGGCGCTGATTCATTTACGACCGACATGAATGGAGGAGCGGTGCCAACGAGCTAATGGCGGAGGAGAATCGGAGGGGCCTGAGGATGAACTGGAGGGGAGCAGTGGCACATGCGTCCTTCGAGCCATGGCGGCTAATTTGGGGAAAGTAGTGGCGAGCTAAGTTTACAAATGGGATAAGACACTCACAAGTCACGGGCTATCCAAGCAAATAACTAAGCGGCCAGTTTTTTACTTTTCTAATCCAAACATAGTTTTGTATAAACTGATTATTCACAAAAACGTAGATAAACCGATTTTCCTTAAAACTGTCTTAAAATGCATTTTCCATAATCCCATCGCTAATCTCCTCTATCCAAACAACCACTAAACAAGCAAATATATGCAAACAACGCAAACATAACAGCAATCTGCCAAAACAGTACAGTCTGTAAAGAATGCAAGAGTATCAATACTTCCCTAACTCCAAAAATTATGAAATAAAATTCCCACTGTAGTAAATTTACCAGAGCTTAATATGCAAAAAGTTTCAACATTATTCCATTCTCTGAATTTTCTAGGAATTTTTGCAACAGCGATAAACTTTCTGTTTTCAAACAGCAACATATATACTAGCAAAATAAGCATGGTAAAGGCTATCCTTGACTTTTTTATTGAAAGTAAAGATGCAAAAAATTATTATAAAGTACAGCAAGCAAATACTAACAAAAGAAAATGACGCTCCAAGCAAAACACATATCATGTGGTGAATAAAAATATAGCTCCAAGTAAAGTTACCGATGAACGAAGACGAAAGAGGGGATGCCATCCGGGGCATCCTCAAGCTTAGGCTCTTGGTTGTCCTTGAATATTACCTTGGGGTGCCTTGGGAATCCCCAAGCTTAGGCTCTTTCCACTTCTTATTCCATAGTCCATCGAATCTTTACCCAAAACATGAAAACTTCACAACACAAAACTTAACAGAAAACTCGTAAGCTCCGTTAGTATAAGAAAATAAAACCACCACTTAGGTACTGTAATGAACTCATTCTAAATTCATATTGTTGTAGTATCTAATTTACTCCAACTTATCTATGGTTCATACCCTCCGATACTACTCATAGATTCATCAAAATAAGCAAACAACACATAGGAAACAGAATCTGTCAAAAACAGAACAGTCTGTAGTAATCTGTATCAAACGTATACTTCTGGAACTCCAAAAATCATACCCAATTAGGAAGTCCTAAGAAATGTGTGTACCAAACTAGAGCAAAACGAATCAGATCAGAATCACGTTTCTGTGAATTAACAAAACTAATTTACTGGGTGCAAAAGTTTCTGATTCTCAGCAGGATCAACACAACTATCACCGTAAGCTATCCTAAAGGTCTTACTTGGCACTTTATTGAAACAAAAGCTATAAAACATGATTATTACAGTAGCATAATCATGTGGACACACAAAAACAGTAAGGATAAATATTGGGTTCTCTCCCAACAAGTGATTTTCTTTAATGCATTTTTAGCTAGGCATGATGATGAAAATGATGCTCACGTAAAAGATAAGAATTGAAACATAACAGGAGCATCATGAAGCATATGACTAGCACATTCAAGTCTAACCCACTTCCTATGCATAGGGATTTTTTGAGCAAATAACTTATGCGAACAATAATCAACTAGCAAAGGAAGGTAAAACAAGCATAGCTTCAAGATTTTCAACACATAGTGTCGGGGGTTGGGTGCGACATATGCCAAAGGATGGCTTATCATGGTGGGGGCGAGTAGAACGACGCCGGTGCCTGGAAACGGGATAAGGCGCAGACATGCACGCCAGCGAATCTTACCCAGCTTCGGGGCTCTCCGGGGAGATAACACCCCTACTGCTGCTCTGCGGGGTGCCCGCATGGTCACTATAGCAAGATGGCTACAATGGTGCTCCTAGAGCTGTATCGGGAGGCAGGAGAGAGCGAGGCTAGTTCTCTCCTCCCTGGGCTATGTGTCTATCTCTATCAAGGTCCGAACCCTTTGCATGGGTGCCCCGGGGGGTTTATATAGGCCTACCCCCGGGGGTACAATGGTAATCCGTCTGGGCGTGGGTCCCTGCCGTCAGTCTCTCAAGTCGCCGTCCTTCCCGCCGGCTACAGGGCCCGCCGACCGGTGGGTCCCGCAGACAGCGACAATCAGGCGGGCGCTCCCGATGACGCAGCTTAGTCATCGGGTCGCGGGCAACAGACCGCCGTCTATCAGGCGATCACTGTCGCCACTCCCCATCCAATCTGGTTTATGGCTTGTGGGGCCCTGGAGGGGAGACGGCCGACTCTGGGGAGGCCGACTCCCACGGGCCGTCTTCGGCGCCTGCCGCCTTGATTCTCCCACCGACAGTGGCCTCATGATCTTCGGGCCAGACAGGCGGCGTCAGGACACAAAGGCGTCGCGACGTGTGGCTGAGGTCAGGGCAGGCATGGCAACAGTGTCGTGCCTCACCGGAGATCTTCCGGCGATACAGCTCACTGTAGCCATGTCGGTCCCTCGTAGGCAGGGAGGGACGGCCACATCGTGACCGTACCCCGCATCGGGCTTCGTGGAGTGTCATGGGCCGACTCCGTGGTCGGCG
>JAHHZJ010000625.1:0-20004 GCA_021437245.1 Aegilops speltoides | reverse complement strand
TTGTGAAACTATTCTGCATTGTTTCAAATGTAAACCAAACTCGAACTCAAATATTCTCCTCCACGATCGATCGAGAAACTTTATTTTCTTGTTACGATGATTTTCCACTTCACTCTAAAATTCTTTGAACTTTTCAAATGTTTCAGACTTGTGCTTCATTAAGTAGATATACCCATATCTCGCTTAAATCATCTCGTGAAGGTGAGAAAATAACAATATCCACCACGAGCTTCAACATTCATCGGACCACATACATCTCAGTATGTATGATTTCCAACAAATCGTGCTTCTCTCCATAGTACCGAGAACGGTGTTTTAGTCATCTTGCCCATGAGGCATGGTTCGCTAGTACCAAGTGATTCATAATCAAGTGATTCCAAAAGTCCATCAAGATGGAGTTTCTTCATGCGCTTTACATCGATATGACTAAACGGCAAGCCACAAATAAGTTGCACTATCATTATCAACTCTGCATCTTTTGGTTTCAACACTATGAATATGTGTATCACTACTATCGAGATTCAATAAAAATAGAACACTCTTCAAGGTGTGCATGACCATAAAAGATATTACTCTATATAAATAGTACAACCATTATTCTCTCGATTTAAATGAATAACGTCATTAAGATCAAAACGCCAAGATCCAGATATAATCTTCATGCTCAACGCTAGCACCAAATAACAATTATTCAGGTCCAAAACTAATCCCAAGGTAGATGTAGAGGTAGCGTGTCAACCGCGATCACATCAACTTTGGAACCGCTTTCCCAATGCCGTGATCCTCACTGCCCTTGGCCAAGGCTGCGCGCTTAATCTGAGTCACTGCTTCGAAAGTTGTAAATATTAGCAATGTAATCCAAAGATTAAACATCCGTGTGCTACTATGAGTTCTAGAAGTTAGGCACACATCAATAACATGTATATCACATATACCTTGGTTTACTTTGCCATCCTTCTTATCCGCCAAATACTTAAAGGGCGGGGTTACAGCTCCAAAGGACCAGATCCTGGTAGTAGAAGCACTCGGGCTCAGGCTTAGGTCAAGACTCTGCTTTTTCTCTTGAGCAGCAACTTGTTTTTTGCTGCTCTTCTTGAAGTTCCCTCTTCTTCTTCTCTTTGACCTTTTTCTTGAAACTAGTGGTCTTGGTCGACCATCAACACTTGATGCTCCTTCTGATTTCTCACCTCCTCGGCTTTTTAGCATTGTGTAAGAGCTCCGGAATAGTCTTGTCTCATCCTTGCATATTAGAGTTCATCATACGAAGCTCTTGTAGCTTGGTGGTAGTGATTGGAGAATTTCGTCAATGACGCTTACCATCCGAAGATTAACTCCTCAGCTTGAATCTGCCAGATTATTATACTTACATGTATTGAGTATATGCTCAACGACATAACTTATTCTCTCCATCTTGCAATTGCAGAACTTATTGGAGACTTCACATCTCTCAATCTGCATTTGCTTGTAATATTAACCTCAACTCCTGGAACATCTCATATGCTCGGTGACGTTCAAAACGCTGCTGAAGGCCCGGTTCTAAGCCGTAGCATCGCATACTCGAACTATATAGAGTAGTCATCGCTTGTTCGCCAGACGCTCACAACATCTCGCCGCTGCCCCGCAGCAGGCCTGCACCCAAACCGGTAAAGTTTACGTAATTTTTTGTGCAGCAGAATGAGGATAATCCTCAAGTTACGGACCACCGTCCGTAATTGCTACCATCATCTTTCAACTTTGCTTTCAAGCAACGACATTAAAATTCCAACGGAACAACAGCATTTGCCATCTATCTATCTAACAAACATAGACAAGCAAAATACTCAGTACTAAGTTCATGCATAAAATTTAAGTTCAATTAATCATAATACTTAAGAACTCCCACTTAGACAGACATCTCTCTAGTCATCTAAGTGATCACGTTGATCCAAATCAATTCAAACCATAACCGATCATCACTTGAGATGGAGTAGCTTTCAATGGTGAACATCTTATGTTGATCATATTCACTATATGATTCACACGCTCTCGACCTTTCGGGTCTCCGTGTTCGGCGTGCCATCTTCGCATATGCTAGGCTCGCCAAGTTTAACCTGGAGTATTCTGCATGTGCAAACTGGCTTGCACCCGTTGTAGATGGACGAGAGCTTATCACACTCCATCATCACATGGTGTCTCGGGGCACGCATTTAACTTTAAGCAACGGTGCATACTCAGTGAGAGAACACTTTGATAATTTTAGTGAGAGATCATCTTAAATGCCATCATTAATCAAAGCAAGATAAGATGCATCAAGGATAAACATCACATGCAATCAATATAAGTGATATGGATAATGGCCATCATCATCTTGTGCTTGTGATCTCCATCTCCGGCAATCGATGTGATCACCATCGTCACCGGCGCGACACCTTGATCTCCATCGTGAGTATCGTTGTCGTTACGCCCATCTATTGCTTTTTAACTATCGCCACCGCTTAGTGATAAAGTAAAGCAATTGTATGCATACAATTCATACAGTTTAGCGATAACCATATGGCTCTACAAATTTCTATAACTTTGTTACAAAACATGATCATACAATAAATATATAGCATCACGCTCAACCATATCACATCATTAACATGCCCCAAACAAGTTAGACGCCCACTTTGTTGTTGCAAGTTTATTGTTGCTACGGGCTTTAGCAAGAACCGCTTTACCACGCATACAATGATAGTTCATCAAGTTAGTGTTGTTTTTAACTCTTTCGTATGACCGGCGTAGCTACACCAACGGAAGCGGAGAAACCGACACCGCCAATGCACCTGTGGTGCAAAGCGCATCACCGGTAACCATGCTTGCACGCCAGACATCTGTCCGGTCGCTTATCCAAAGAACAACCAAAGTATGACATGCCGGTAAGCAGTGATGACTTATCGCCCACAACTCACGGTAGGTTTCACCGTATACATCAACGATAAAACCTAGGCCCGGATGTCATAATGAGTAATTTTAAAAATTCTACGCATTACGCAAGATCATGGTGATGGCATAGCAACGCAGAGGAGAGTGTTGTTCATGCACCTACATCAAGCGGAAGCGCGCTGCTGGCACAACGCTGCCGATGTAGTCGTACGCCTCACGATCCAACGATCCAAGCAGACCGAACGACGGCACTACTCCACTGTTCAAGCACATCCAGCTCGATGATGTCCTCCTGCCTAATTCAGCAAGGCTGCCGAAGGAGTTCCTGTCAAGACGACGGCGTATGTAGGACGGTGATGATAGTTCCCATCAAGGCAGGGTTCAACAAACTCATGATTTACATGACTGAGGATGAATGGTGAGGAGGGCACCAGACACGGCCAAGGAACCATCCAGAGATCAACTTGTGTGTGTCTATGGGGTGCCCTGCCCCTAGATATAAGCTGAGGAAGGAGGGGGCCGCCCAGGGGAGGGCGCTAGTAGAGGGGGAATCCTACCTGCTAGGAGAGACTGCCCATCCTACTAGAGAGGAGAGAAGGATGGAGGAGGAAGAGGGAAAGGAAACTTCTCCTACCTGGATCTAACTTGAGGGGAGCCGCCTGCTCCTCTCTCACTGGTTCCACTAGGCCCAATAAGGCCCATATATCTTACCGGGGTTCCAGAACTCCAGAACTCCCTGATTTTCCCAACCTTCACCCGAACACTTCAATGTGTCCCAATATATCCGTCCAATATATCAATCTTTGCGTCTCGACTATTTCGAGACTTTCATGTCTGTGATCACATCCGGATCAACAAACTTCAAAGCACATCAAAACTTATAAACTCATAATAAACTTGTCATCCTAACGTTAAGCGTGCATGGACCCTACTAAGTTCGAGAATCATGCAGACATGACCTAGAACTATTCTCTTAATAATAACCATTAGCGAACCTGATGTTCATATTGGTTCCTAGACATTCTAATTAAGATCTTTATTTGGCAAACCTAGATAACAACATATCGTTGTTCCCTTTGTCATCTAGACGTTATTTGCCTGAGATTCGATCATTTCAATCCAATACCTAGTTCAATCTCTTCGCACGTAAGTCTCTCTTACTCGTTTCGTAATACATCATTTTGTAACTAACTCATTAGTTGCAATGCTTGCAAGGCTTAAGTGATGAGTATTACCAAGAGGGCCTGTGAGATACCTCTCCGATAATCGGAGGACAAAACCTAATCTCGAATTATGCTAACTCAACATGTACCTTGGACACTCCAGAGAGCACCTTTTATAATCACCCAGCACGCTAGACGTTTGGTAGCACACAAAGTGTTCCTCCGTAAACGGGAGATGTATAATCTCATAGTTGAAGAAACTTGTATAAGTCATGAAGAAAGCAATAGCAACATACTAAACGATCAAGTGCTAAGTTAATCTTAATGGGTCAAGTCAATCACATCATTCTCCCAATGATGTGATCCCATTAATCAAATGACAACACATGTCTATGGTTAGGAAACATAACCATCTTTGATCAATGAGCTAGTTCAAGTAGAGGCATACTAGTGATACTATGTTTGTTCATGTATTCACACATGTATTATGTTTGCGGTTATCACAATTCTAGCATGAATAATAAACATTTATCATGATATGAGGAAATAAATAATAACTTATTATTGCCTCTAGGGCATATTTCCTTCAGAGGACTACAAAGGTGAAGAAGATGAGGCTACTTCCAAGAAAGTAGTGCTCAAGAAGGAATATCGCCAACACATAGCACAAAGCTCGGATCAAAAAGAAAGTTCCCGCCAAGAGGACACCAATGCCCAAAGCCGTAGGTCCACTAAGTGCCGAACAGACCGAACCCAAAGAGGCACCAAAAGAAAGTCACATCTTCAAATCAGAGGATCGAAGTATGTCTAGAGGGGGGTGATTAGACTACTTGACAATATAAAAATTATGCCTTTTGACAAAGAACAGTTTTTAATGTTCACAATTATGATCAAGTTAAGCATCACCCACACATGCCATTCTAGAGTATAGGCAGCAGAAGTAAATTGCACATGTAGTAAAGAGAGGTGGAGAAGAGCAAATGCAATTTTGAGACGCTGTGATTTTTCCTCGTGGTTCCGATAGGTGGTGCTATCGATTTCCACGCTGATGGAGACTTCAACCCACGGAGGGTAACGGCCATGTAGAGTCCACGGAGGGCTCCACCCACCAAGGGTCCACGGAAGCAACCTTGTCTATTCCATCATGGCCACGCCCACAGAGGGCTAGCCTTACTCGGTAGATCTTCAAGTAGGCGATCTCCTTGCCCTTACAAACTTCTTGGTTCAACTCCACATCTCGACGGAGGCTCCCAAGCCACACCTAACCAATCTAGGAGGCACCACCCTCCAAAAGGTAATAGATGTTGTAGATGATGATGAACCCTTGCTCTTGTGCTTCAAATGATAATCCCCCAACACTCAACTCTCCTCACCGATTTGGCTGTGGTGGAAGAAAGGATTGAGTGGAAAGCAACTTGGGAAGGCTAGAGATCAAGCTTCATATGGTGGGAGGAGCAACTTGATCTCAACACAAGGGTAGGTAGTTCTCTTCTCGTAAATGTAAGGTAGGAGTGGTAGTTCTTTCCGATGGCTCTTCCACGAGTGAAGAGGGGTGGAGGGTATTTATAGCCTCCACACAAAATCCAAATGCATACACATTTGAGCAATCTCTGGGACCGGTGGACAACTCGGTGAGACCGATAGTTCAAATAATGTGAACGTTGGGATTTTCGTGGGACCGAATACAATCTCTGTAGTCCGATTCGGCAATGACAAGAGCAAGCCGTGTGAGACGATTCATCATCTCGTGACACCGATTTGATGATGTATGTTACGTAAGCTTGGTAACTCATGTTTCGTGAGACCGAGTTCGTAATCGGAAAATCCAGTTTGCTAGGGTTTGGCTTTATGGCTGAGGTGGTTCATCTCGTGTGACTGAGTTTGGAATATCGGTGGGACCGAGACTACTTATGAGTGTCTATGGCGGAGAGTTGCCGATAGTTTAGGAGATGTATCACTAAGCACTTGAGCAACCAGATCATCATCATAACCTCATCCCCTTTTAATAGTATTGGCTTTTCCTATGGACTCAATGTGATCTTGGATCACTAAACCAAAATGGAGTCTTGAGCTTTTGCCAATGCTTGCCTTTAGCATTTTGAGGGGTCCACTTCTTCACCCTGCCATACCCATATCACGAACTTTTCAAATGATTCTCAAGTAACTATTAGTTCAATGATATATATGTTTAATGTTTTTTCTTTGGTAGCTCCTTGATGACTTGCTCAGGTTATACATCTTGGTGGAGCGACAAAATGATAAGAATGAACAAAGATGCACCCAATCACCAAGACATGAGTAAATGGTCATACAAGATAGGAATGTCATATGATAAGCATTAAGCACACATTAAAGCATAGTACCTACCAAGCACTCATTAAGGTAGAATGAAACGGAGTATCAAACACATCAATGTCTTGAAACCAAAAGTATCTCAAAGAAACCGCAAAAGAACGAAAGAGCAAAAGCGACAACAAGACTCTCTCTTGAAGTCCTATGATCTATACATTTTCCCTTTGGCAACAAGTTACCAAAAGTTCAAAAAGCATAGAGCTGCCACCGGGACTCGGCGGCCCTGGTTGATGTCGGAGGGATATGACAAGATCGGCGAAGACTTCATGATGTCTCGGCGGAGGAGTGGTCACCGGAGGTTGGAGTAATGCTGAACTGGGAGGTGCCGTGTAGTCCCGTGTCACCATCGAATAGCAATGATCGGGTCCGTGGGAACCGGAGCAGTCGTGCTGAAAACTGACTAAGTCATCCCGCATCTCACGATAAGCTCTTCCTTCTCCCGCTTTGCTTCCTCAATGTCTGCCTCGAGCTTGTTGACAACACTTGCACTTCCCACCTTCACATCCAGAGCGTGATCTTGTCCTCAACAATCCTCTCTAAGCTCTCCCGAGACTGCATAATGCTGGCCAAAGCGTTGTTCAACCTTTTGAGTAGCTTCAAGAATTTGCTCTCAAACTCTTTGGTTTAGCTGCCGCCGCTTCCTTGTCGCCTTTGGCTTTCTAGCAGCTTCGATCTTGGCTTGACCTTCAACAGATGTCGGATCCTCCTCATCCATCACAACAACATTGTCTTCATGCTCGCTGCAGCGGTAAATGTTCTCTATCCAACAAAATGTGCCCGTGCAAACTTGGCATTGATAAGCATCCTAATCGAGGGCAAATCCACATGACCTTTTCTCGTCACCGCATCCTCTTAATGGTCTCTACCATCAAGTCCATCACCTTGAAAGGTGCTTTCATCAAGTATATGCAGCATGTTGATAGAGTATCCTCCGATCATGCGATGATCTCCGATTTGGGCATCAAGGTATGCCTCAAAATGGTATTAGTGGTAGGTAAGCCTGCCGAGATAGTAGATCGAGCCGAGCCTGATTCCCAAACCTTTGCTCGAATCTCTTTGTACATGTTCTTCATGGATTCATGATTCTTCTTGGAATCCCATATACATCAATATCATCTTCTCCAGAATCGAGCATTCGAAGTTCTGCCCATTCTTCAACAGATGAAGAAAATCTTGACCTTCACCATCCATACAATCTTTCCATCGTAGAAGTGAGTCAGGCATAAAATTGCATTATCATCTCATCGCTCCAATTGGTCAATTTCTCACCACAAAGTCCGCAACACCACATGCAAGGAAACTTTCATGCACATGTGGAAAGAAATCTGGTTTTGTGTCAATGTACTTCCAAATAACATATCGGGTGTTCCGCGATTATGGGCTTTTGTCCATCAAGACGGTCTCATAGAAGTCCCGCCGCTTCCGTGTGAAACTGGGATCTACAGTAGCTTCTTCTCCTCACGCATATGGGCCATGTCTCCATAGCCTAAGACCTCTATCTTCCTTGCCTTCATATCCTTAGCTTGAGGATGAGCATCATTATGTAGTGGCAGTTTGGACAAGTTTCAGAAACGGTCCTTCATCGTCTGACCACCTGGCACATCATCCTTGTTCTTTTCACCGGAATGTTTCTAACGGTCTTTGGGCTTGGCAAAGGTTTTGTCGAGCTGCCTTTAGCCGGAGCAGATTGCTTGGGCTTTGATGTGGCTCCACTTAATGGCATCACCCATGAACTTTGGCTTCGAGGAGGAGGTGGGTGCCCTCATCCTCATCTTCCGCCGTGATCATGCACTATCCTCTTTCTTGGAGGTTTTTCACTTTGCTTGGCCGCCCTCCCAAATTCAGCTTCTTGGCAACAAATTGACGCTTGACTTTGTTGGTGCCCTTCTTGGTTTGTCGACTTGTTGCTTCTTGGCAACAACCTTCCTCTTAGGCTTTGAGGTTACCTCTTCCTCAACAACAAAACTGAGTCCTCATCATCCGAAGTTCCTCTTTTCTAGCTCGTGGCTGCAGGAGGCAAACCACTTGTACTCCTCTCACCATCATCGATGAGCTGCTAGGATCGGACTAGTGCCCGCTCGAATGTCTCGCAATGGGTGTCTCGACTGCTCGATCACACCGCATCCATATGGCCGACAACCCGTGAATAGATAAGGTGTAGGCAGAGAAGAAGAGTCATCACAAATTGCGTGTTTTTGCAAAAAATGAGTTCAAATTCTAGTATTAGGTTTTCAGAGAAGACATTTTGGTCGATGAAGTTTAAAATTCGTGAACCGGTGTTCAACAGAGCTGGCACACCACTTTCGGTTTGACAGGGGGTTTCGGTCCCGCCGAAAACACTAGGGTTTCACAGTTCTCATTTCGTCACACCGATTTTGCACAACTCGTTGGACCGAGGGTGCAGGAATGGCTATAGGCCAAATCGGTCTTACCGAAAATCTAAAATCGGTCTCACCGAGATGTGTTTAGGAAACCTAACCCTAAAACTTTTACTCAATCTAGTTCAAACAAACTAACTGGTGTACAGGAGGATTTCAATCGTGGCAAGATTCTAGGCAATCCAAACGCATTGAATCGGAGATGGAGCACGAGGGATCAAAACTCACCCTAACTTGGTGGAGTTTTTACGGCGGCAACGGCGGAGGAGATGTCCGCTGACGGACGGAGACCTGAGGCAGGGCCATGCGTTTAAGGCCGACGATCCGAGACCAAGGCACGGCAAAGAAGGTGTGGGGCTAAACGTTGAAGGAGGAATCAACGCGCGGCCCTCGGAAATATATATACCCTTCCTGCCGGTGGGACCGAAGAAAACTCGTGGCACTGAGATGGATAACGCTAGGCGCTTATGCACTTCGTCACGCCGAAATCACAACTCGGTTTCACCGAGATGAAAACCTAGATCGTCTAAATGCTTTGTCGACCGAGTTTAAGTGAGTTGGTCGACCAAATCATTTAGAAGGTTTTGGAAGTTAGCCCTGACGGATCGGTGGTCTGAGTGCCTCACCCGAGGGTCCAAAATGACTTGTTCAAAATTTGTGATGTAAGCATGAATAGAATTTGAGACAAGAAAGCATAGATAGCTAGGAGGTATTTAGCATTCTTGTCCATCCATTTGGTCAAAAATCAAAACGACAAAAACAACAAATGGATGTCCTCGAATGGATAAAATCATGCATCCAACATGCTCACACAATAAGATAGCAAATGAAATATGTGTCAAACATGCACAACTAAAACTCTAGCAACTAAACACAATTTGTCGATGACTAGGTCATCTTTATATGAGTATATTGACTTAGGAGCCAAATGAGAACATTTGATCATAGGTCATACTCATCGCTTAAGCACAAGTGGGGTTACCACTTTACATAAAGCATTGATGTGTTCACATCATTTGAAGATGCTTTAGCTCAATTTTTAGAGCAAAGCTCCCTAGATGTGAGAACCCTTTAAAGGGTCAAACTAACCTTGGTTTGTCGAGAAGACTTCATGTAGATGTTGAAGATGTGGATGCTCAATGTTGATGAAGATCATCAAGAGTTGGGAGCTATCCTTTGATTCGGCACTTTCAATACCTACATGGGTTAGTCCCACAAGGAACAAACAAGGATATCCATGGACATAGATTGAAGTTCACAATAGATGATGTCCATGAAAGCAATGATTACCTTGTCCCTTGACTTACCAACAAGAGGGTTTGTGACTCCATGAACTAGTGCACAATGTGGAAGTTGATTGCACAAGTTTTTGCCAAAATGAATGTGAGTGAAGTATGTTGGCGGAGTCACCTCAAGAACTTTCTAGTTCTTCTTCTTGATCCACATCATCTTGATGGGAATCCTTGGGGTTGTAGTTGAGCTTGACGAAGTAGAACTTGACGCTTCCTTGGGAACCCACTTGACCATGGCTTGAGGTGCTTCAACAAATGCATCAATCTCCTCTTGAAGCTTGTCCTTGCCTTTTAGCTTGTGGTCTTGTGGTGGAAGGTCATCTTGAGCTTGTTCCACATTGGAAGAAGTAGGATCATACTTCTCCTTTTGAGAAACAAACTGTGGAGTAGGATATCGACTTTTCTTCCCATTCAACACCTTGCGCTGAACTTTCGCTCAAAACCAATTCCTTGATTCTTCCGTGCCTTCCTTGCTTAGTAACAATTTCTCAAAGTTCTTGCTTCCGCAAGGCTCTTGTAGACACCTTTCTATAATCCCTTTCAATAAACTATTTTCTTGCTCAAGTGTAACTTGGCTTGAAACATTGTTAGTGGAATCAAGAGAACTACTAGAAGCAACAATATTGATTTAGCATGGTTATTGTTACTACTAGAGAAAGAATTTTTCTTATGCTTGTCATGCTTAGTCTTAATGGGTGGCAAGAAATTAGACAAGAGAAGTCGCTTTCAAGATATGAAGAACTCTTCTTTCAAGATCGCATTGATTGCTTTTAGAAACTCATGTTATTGCTCTAGAGTGAGCTTCTCGGCGTAGCTTCTCATGAGATCTTAGAGCTCTCTATGATCTTCTTGAGTTGTTTCATGAGCTAACTTAAGAGTGTTTAGTTCTTTAGTTAGACGCTCAATCTCCTTCATAGCATTGTCATTCACTCTTCTCGACTATAAAGACTACTTAGCATGTTCTGCATCATTTCTAGTTTGTGCTTGGATTTATCATGTAAGAGCTCATCTTCACCAAGCAAGTCATCCTCATCACTATCAAAGTCAATGGAATTCAGGTGTGATACCTTGGGGCCTTGCTGCTATGAATAGTCTTCCCACCCTCCCATTTCAGTGAATCAAATAAGTCATGGAGCTGGAGTTGGAGGATACGAGAGCAAGACCGCAACACCTTCATCTCGATCAGAATGGAGTTGGAGTGATAGCTTCCTTCGGATTGATTGTCGAGCTCTGAGCTCTGAGACCCATTCACCTACATGAGCTTGATGTTTTCTTCTTGTGTAGCTCCTTGATGATTTTGTCTTTCCTCTCTAATCCTTGCTTTCTCCGGAGAGGGTCTTTTTAATTCATAACCCATCATCTCTCGCCTCCTTCTCTCTTTTCGAGGTGACTCATCTCTTGAGTTTCTTCTTCTTGGAGATTCTTCTCTTTCTGGGAGCCGCATACTCATTTGAGTAGTGTCCTGTCTCCAGTACAATTGTAGCAGCTTTCTGTCATTTACTCAGAAGATCTCTTTTTCATCATATGATCTAGACTTTGAGCTTCTTGCTTCTACTCTTAGAGAATTTGTTGAAGTTCTTAACCATTAGGCTTATCTCTTCATTGGAAACTAGCTTGTCACTTGAGGTTGTGGGAGCATCACTTGTAGCTTTGTAAGCACCACTTGACTTGTTGTGAAGCTCTTCCTTATTCCTTAAGTGTCATCTCATGAGCAACAATTCTTCCAATGACTTGCCATTTTGAGATTCTTGTAGTTTGGCATCATTTGGATCAAAGTGCACACGGTGTCATACTTTCCATCCAAAGCTCGAGAATCTTTCTGATGATGAATCGGTCGGCCGCCTTTTCTTCGCTGGGCTAAGCCAATCTTATTTGTGATGAGAGCAAGCCTAGAGTACATTTCAGCGAATTCTTCACCATCCTTCATCTTGAACTTGTCAAGTTGACCTTGATCAACATCTAGCTTTGATTCCTTCACGGACTTGCACTTTCGTGCATTTCAACCAAAGTATCCTAAATCTCTTTGCATTCTCAAGACGGCTGATTTTGTTGAACTCCCTCGGACACAAGGCATTGAAGAGAATGTCCTAAGCTTGAGCATTGTTTTGCAACATCCGCAATTCTTCCTCTAGAAGCCACGATCCGAACTTTTCCTTCCTCAAGAATTCACCTTGCATACCAACACAAATAACGCCCCATGCGGCCGGGTTATGGCCAAGAATATGCATTTTCATTTTATGCTTCCAACTAGCAAACTTTGTACCATCAAAGTAAGGACCTCACTTAAAATTACTCTCACTAGACGCCTATACTCTCCTAGGTTGTGAAACCAAGCTTATGGAGTCCAATGCAATGGAAACCAATACAATGGAGACCAAAGCCCTGATACCACTCAGAGGATCGAAAGTATGTCTAGAGGGGGGGTGATTAGACTACTTGACAATATAAAAATTATGCCTTTTGACAAAGAAACAGTTTTTATGTATTCACAATTATGATCAAGTCAAGCATCACCTCACACATGCAATTCTAGAGTATAGGCAGCGGAAAGTAAATTGCACATGTAGTAAAGAGAGGTGGAGAAGAGCAAACGCAATTTTGGAGACGCTGGTGATTTTTCTCGTGGTTCCGATAGGTGGTGCTATCGCATCTCCACGCTGATGGAGACTTCAACCCACCTTGAGGGTAACGGCCGTGAGAGTCCACGGAGGGCTCCACCCACTTGAAGGGTCCACGGATAAGCAACCTTGTTCTATGCCATCATGGCTTACGCCCACGGAGGGCTAGCCTTACTGGTAGATCTTCACAGAAAGCGATCTCGTTGCCCTTACAAACTTCTTGGTTCAACTCCACATCTCGACGGAGGCTCCCAAGCCACACCCAACTAATCTAGGAGGCACCACCTCCAAAAGGTAATAGATGGTGTTGATGATGATGAACTCCTTGCTCTTGTGCTTCAAATGATAATCTCCCCAACACTCAACTCTCCTCACTGATTTGGCTGTAGTGGAAGAAAGGATTGAGTGGAAAAGAATCTGGGAAGGCTAGAGATCAAGCTTCACATGGTGGAGGGAGCAACTTGATCTCAACACAAGGGTAGGTAGAAGCTCTTCTCGTAAATGTAAGGTAGGAGTGGTAGTTCTTCGATGGCTCTTCCATTTAATGAAGAGGGGGTGAGGGTATTTATAGCCTCCATAATAAAATCCAAACTTATACATATATTTGACCAATCTCAAGGGACCGGTTGACAACCTCGTGAGACCGGAAGTTCAAATCATGTGAACGTTGGGATTTTCGTGGGACCGAAAATACAATCTCTTGCTAGTCCGATTCAGGTAAAGACAAGAGCTTGCTAATCTCGGTGGGGATTGACTTCATCATATCTGTGATAACTCGATTTGATGACAGTAGGTTACGTAAGCTTGGCAACTCAAGTTTCGGGAGACTTAGTTCAGAATCGGAAAATCCTAGATTTAGGGTTTGGCTTTCAGGGCTGAGGTGGTTCATCTTTGCGACTGAGTTTAAAATATCGTGGGACCGAGATTACTTATGAGTGTATATGGCAGCGAGAGTTGCCGATAGTTTAGGAGATGTATCACTAAGCACTTGAGCAAACTGCATCATCATCATAACCTCATCCCCTTTAATAGTATTGGCTTTTCCTATGGACTCAATGTGATCTTGGATCACTAAAACCAAAATGGAGTCTCTGAGCTTTTGCCAATGCTTGCCTTAGCATTTTGAGGGGTCCACTTCTTTCAGTCCCCTGCTATACCCATATCAATCGAATCCTTCAAATGATTCTCAAGTAACTATTAGTTCATCGATATATATGTTGTTATTAATTACCAAAACCAATTCGTGGATTAGTCAGACTTTCACAAACCCAAGAAAGTTCCTACTTGAGAGACAATGAAGTTTACCATTGAATCAGAGGATGAAGGTGCTCAGACAAGAAGAAGAAGAGAGCAATAACCAGAATCGCCTGTGTTCTTGGAAAGCCTCTATGAGAAGAGATTCAAGAGAAGAAGAGGTTGCGCCCCAACACCTAAGGCACCAAAGCTTATGGGTGATGCTATAAGATCGGGGCTGCAACATCTAAGCCCAAGGAAGCACCCAAAGCTGCCTCCAAGGCCAAGCTTATATAAAGAGGAATACTAGAAGTATTCCAACTGCTGAGAAGAACAAGGCCCCAAAGCAAATGTTGCGATGAAGAAGATGAAGAAGGATAGGTCCTAAGGAAGCTCAAGCCCAAGATACTGATCACAATGATGCCCATCCCTGGGGCCGAGGACATGAGGATCAGAAGGACTTAGGGTTGAGGCTATGGAGGATGGAAGATCCATATGCCTCAAGGAGAAGAACTATCTGTTGATTACAGGTTCCATACAAAGGAACAAAGCAGGACTTCTATGCGACAATTCTGCTGGATAAGAAGCCCATAGTTTGTGACATGAGGTGGGTCGATCGACCTACATCAAGGACAATGAACAGACTATCTCCGGAGTGCAAGACAGCTTTGTTGCTTGTGGAGTTGCTGATTTTGTTGGGAAAAGCTCACCAACTGGAATGATGAACTTATCATGCAATTCTACCTCACAAAGACACTTTTATCCGTGATGGAAGAATTGTTTGATGTCTCAAGGTACAAGGTACTCAGTCCATCGCTGAGGAATGGGCAAGTCTAATAAATGCCCCAAAGGAAAATGAGGATGACCTGGATATTTATGTAAAGAAGAAGATGGATCACAATTCCATGGGTACACATGTATAAGGGATTCCTGCATAAGGCTATTGAGACACATAAGTTTGGATCAGTCCACTTTCGCCGTGGCTGCCAACAATCAATTGGACTTCGAGGCAATACTTTGTCGCCCAAGTCTCGTGACCATAACATGATCAGAGAGGCATGCCATCAACATGCTGCATGTGTTTGATGTGCCACAAAGTTCAAAGTCACGAGCCTTATGATTCGAAACCATTAAGAGGATCGCTGCAGATCGTAAGAGGAGCTGTGGATATGCCCTCAGATTCAGGAGTTTGATAAACTCAAAGATGGGCATAGGGAAATATCAATTGGATAAGGAACATTTTCCACTTTATTCCAGCACTTTGAGGACAATGAGGTTGTCAGTGAATGAGAATGATCCATCATCGTCAAGCTCAAGAGAAGAAGGAGAAGGCAAGGAAGGAGAAGGCTGCCAAGATGCCAACTCAAGAGGAGGCATCCTGAATATTTCTTAAAGAATAAGCAGGAGCAGCTTGGTTACTTAATAGCACCAACACTGAGGATTGAGAAGGGACTGGCCACCCTCACTCAGAATCAGGAGAGCCTGGAAAGAATCATGGAACTCAAATTACATGACCTTGATGTCAAAGTAACTCGAGATTCGCTTAGTTGTAGAGCAATTGCAAGAGATGACATGCAGTGAGGTAAGTGTGGCAAGACTACAACTAATGTGTTTGGCAGAGTGCCTAGAACTCAAAGAGAAGTTAGTAAGTGCTTAGTGATGGATACACCATAGCAACATTCTTCAACACCAGCTACAACCTCTTTTCCAAAGGCAACTAGCTTCAAAGATCAACTCCACACTTCTCTTACTTCAATCAAGCCTTCGGCTCCTTGAGAGTTATCCCGACACTCACCACCTCAAGATCAAGCCCGAGAGTCGATCTAGCACTCATGCATTTTCTATGAACTTTTGGTAACTTGTTGCCAAAGGGGAGAAAATGTATAGATCATAGGCTTCGAGAGAGAGAGTTGTTTTGTTTCTCTCTTGTTTTGATTTGGTGGTTAAACTTGTTTGCTTTTGATTGCTTGAGATACTATGCTGTGTGAGACATTGATGATCATGTGTTTGATAATAAGCTACACTTATGCATGTTTCATGATATTATCCTATCTATCTTATGTGATCATTCACTTTGCTTGGTGATGAGTGCATGTATTCAATGTTTATTATTTTGAGTTACTCCACCAAGATGTATGTGACATGGAAGAGTAACCCATGAGCCTAATTCATTGTGCATTTGCAGTCCAAAGCAAATCTTAAACTATGCACAAATTTAGGGGGAGCTCTTGCTTATCACATACTTCTCAGAGCTTATTTATGTTATTCAATCTTATTATCATTTGTCGAAGTTGATCTATATGTTGTCATCAATTACCAAAAGGGAGAGATTGAAAGTGCAACTATCCCTAGGTGGTTTTGGTAATTCATAACAAATATATAGCTCATTGAGCTAATGCTATTCCAAGACTATTATTTCAGAAAGCTCAATGAATGGCATGGCATGGATGATGAAAGTGGATCCTCAAAATACTAAGGACAAAGGATTGGCTCAAGCTCAAAAGCTCAAGACTCTTCATTTTATATTTTAGTGATCCAAGATCACATTGAGTCTATAGGAAAAGCCAATATTATCAAGGAGGGATGAGGTGTTGCTTAATGAGCCTCTTGCTTCATGTGCTTAGTGATATGCTCCAAAACCCTCACCACTTTCCCACATCCACAAATGACCTAAACTTAAAGCCAAATCGGTCACACCGATTCTTCCTATCCGCGCCACCGATTCCAAAAGTCATAGCCACGCCAAACTTAAGCAAATCGGTCTTACTGACAGGGATCTCGGCCTCACCGAGATGGGATTAACATCCGCTTCCTTCGTAACGCTTTTGGTCAACCAAGGAGCGATCGGGTCCCATCGAGATTGCAATGTAAATCTCTCATTTCTTTGTAACATTTCGGTCTCACCAAAGAGCAAATCGGTCCCACCGAAGTTTATTCGACTAACTCTCCGAAAGTTTATTACCAAAATCGTCTCAATTTAGTTTGTGTAATCGGTTCCATCGGAGATTACGCATGCCCTAACCTAACCGAATCGTCTCACCGAGTTGCATGTCGGCCCCACCGAAAATCCTAATGGTCACTAGGTTTCTAAATCGGTCCGACTGAAGTCTCTTGAATCGTCCCACCGAAGTTTGGTAAATTGTGTGTACCAGCTTAGATTTTATGTGGAGGCTATAAAACCCCTCCACCTCCTCTTCATTTGTGGAGAGAGCCATCGTAACAAACCTACACTTCCAACTTACCATTTCGAGAGAGAACCACCTACTCATGTGTTGAGGCCAAGATATTCCATTCCTACCATATGAATCTTGATCTCTAGCCTTCCCCAAGTTGCTTTCCACTCAAATCTTCTTTCCACTAGATCCAAAACCTATGAGAGAGAGTTGAGTGTTGGGAGACTATCATTTGAAGCACAAGAGCAAGGAGTTCATCATCAATGCACCATTTGTTACTTTGGAGAGTGGTGTCTCCTAGATTGGCTAGGTGTCACTTGGGAGCCTCGACAAGATTTTGGAGTTGAACCTAGGAGTTTGTAAGGGCAAGGAGATCGCCTACTCAAGATCTACCACTAGTGAGACAAGTCCTTCGTGGGCGACATCGTCAGTTTCGGGTTCCAGCACCTTTGAGGTTCGAACACCGGGTGCCGGAGATTTCGCCTATACCTACTGCCTCCTGCCGCCTTGCTAGGATCTAAACTACGTATGAACAACACAAGAGACACAGAGTTTATACTGATTCAGGCCACCATGGCGTGTAATACCCTACCCAAAGGTGTGGTGTGCTGGATTGCCTCTTGGGCTGATGATGAACTACTAGGAAGAACAGCCTCGCGAGGGTCTGTTTGGCTTGTGCGATGAACTGCTAGGAGGAGTTCACGCCTTCTACGGGTTTCTGGTGAGGATTCTCGATGCCTCTACCCTGGGGTGGCTAGTCCTATTTATAGGCAAAGGCCCTGGCCTGCTCCCAAATATTGAGCGGAAGGGCGCCAACAATTGGCAATTTTGAAGGGAAAC
The DNA here is from genome assembly GCA_021437245.1 of Aegilops speltoides. NCBI lineage: Eukaryota > Viridiplantae > Streptophyta > Magnoliopsida > Poales > Poaceae > Aegilops > Aegilops speltoides. The sequence goes on along the minus strand of JAHHZJ010000625.1, from coordinate 2,051 downwards.
ATCCGTACACTTATCCCCGACTAAAGTTGGTCCTCGCTCCAAAGGCTCGTGGTGACGCCCGCTGGGATCCACAATGACTTCCTTCCCTGCTGGGCTGGTCTTGGTCTTGTTTCACCAAAATGGATGCCTTTGCTTGATGTTTCGTCAAGCGCTTGCTCCTTTGCACCAAAGAGGAAAGGAGGATATCACATGGGCTGGCACCGACCGGGCGCCCTTGGTCATCATGGCTTGCATCATGGGCACCTCGCGAGGTACCCCGCCTTGAACTCTCCGCCCTCGTGAGCCACCGATGAGGCCGCCCGAGGAAGCTCCTTGTCGCCCGCCAAGAAGGCTTGGCCTCGCGAGGGTCTTGAGCTTGTGTTGACGAAGATGGGCCGCTGGCTGGCCCCCTTGAGCCACGCCACAGCCGCAGTGCAAGTCCTGGGACCCCTGCCTGACACCCGACAAGAGCCCCCGGCCCAAGGCGCACTCCACACTTGGCCGAGCAAAGAGGCAAAGAGGCAAGGTAAAGCGCATGGGCTTCTAACAGCTCATGGGCCTTGGCGCCAAGATGGTTGATTGACGGGCGCCTCAAAGAACCAAGCGAAGTTGATAAAGGAGCGCATCTGCTCAGGCTTTGCCTCCTTTGCTTTCTCCTGCGCCGATCCCTTTCTGCCCTCCTTCCTTCCTCCGAAATCTTCAGATCTACTCCGTCTCACGGTTCTAGCAAGACATGGCGCCCGCTAGGCCCCGGCCGAGCTTGGTATTCATCCGCCTCGACTCGCCGAATGTGTCTGGAGGCGGGCCTTGCTCGGAGCGCCAGATGGCGCGGCAAGCAGGGCATCGACGGGCGAAGGTGTTCAAGGCTCGCTCTACCCTCCCCGAGGGCCAAGGGAGCACATTCTATCCGGCTTTGTGAGCGCCTATTGTTGCCGGTCCGTGCCTCCCTTTTCTGAAGTTCTTCTTCTCTGCCCTCCGCCATTACAAGCTACAAGCTCGTGATTCCACCCCAACTCCGCCCTTCTTCTCCGCAATCTTCGCTTATTATTGCGTAGGCTCACGAGGGTGAAGCCCTCAAGGGCCTTGTTGCCACTACCTCTCCCTCGACCTCTCATGGTCCTGCCTTCACAGGCGCGAAGCTTCGCTGCAGACGGTAGCTCCATCGCCATTTCAACCCCGGAAGAGGATTGAGGGCTTCATGAGTAAGTGGGTCTTGTAGATGCTAGGCGATCCACCTCACTGATTTTGCCCACGGGCACCCTCGAGCTCCGACGATCGGGTCTCGAGTGGAGCTTTGTGTACTGCTGGAGGCCGGTATTGGAGAAGATGGACGCGATCTCGAGGCCGCCAGATGGCGGCGCGGTTAACGGTGCATTGCTACCGAGGGAATTCCTCGAGCACCACTGCTCGCTTCACAAGATTCACTTGATGTGGAGGGCCCACCGAGCCCCATGGTCTTGGCCGACGAGGATCTGCGCGTTCTCCGCCTTTGGTCGGGGCGACGGGCGAGGTTGGAGGGCGCCCATGCCCCTGTCCTTCAGGAGGACGAGCAGGTAGTGGAGTCCATGCCCGCTCTTCAACGGGACAGGCCCGGCTCATGAGGTCTCCCGAGGACCCGTGGACGGTCTCCGCGACTCCAAATAAGAGAAGGAAGAAGGGAGCGGAAAGGGCTCGACTCAAGGCGATCGACGGAGAGTCGAGGGCTCCCCCTTCGACGCAGAGTCCCGCGCCTCCGCCTCTCTCCGAGTGATGACGACGAGGATGATGACGCAGCATGGCGGCCGGAGCCTGCCTCGATCCCGAAGAAGGACCAGACCTGGCTGATCCCCGCTGGTCCGCCTCTGCCCCGAGGCGATCCGCATGGACGCGCTTTTGCTCCCGAGCTTTGAGGCCGACCAGCAGAACGCCTCAGGCTTCGGCACGGTCAAGGCTGCTCGAGCTCGCGAGTGACGCACTGTAAGTGCTTGATTCTCGCCTTATTTCTTGTTCGCCGAGGCTTGACGCTCAGATTCCCGGCCAGGCCGGTGCCCGTGGCAAAGAGGTCAAAGGAGCTCCTCGGTCCCATCCGGGCA
>JAHHZJ010000624.1:0-22460 GCA_021437245.1 Aegilops speltoides | reverse complement strand
ATTATACCACCACCGCTACATACCAATCCGAGTTCCTTTGCATATTAGGTTTGTTTTCGATCCATCTTATTTCCGATTCGTGTTTCTTGTCTCGAGTAGGTTTCGATTCCAGCAATCTTGTATCGTCGGGTAGAAGAGGTTGGTTTCAAAAAAAGAGTCCGAAACCACCTTCGCTTAGGCCCAAAATTTTCCGAAACACAATTGACAAAAAATTTTCTCGATATCCTATTTTAGGTGTTTTGCCGCTTTGAGACAGTCCACCAATAGAAAGTTTTTTGACCCGCTTCCAGCTTTTTGGGTCCAGGCAAATAAAAAAAAAAATTGGTCGAAAAATTTCGTGCCCATCCCGCACGGGCTTTGACCTGGGAAGAGTTTTGAGACACTCGCCATTATAGTGATTTTTCGAAAAAAAACAAGAAAAAAAGTAGCACAAAAAAAGAGGAGCTTAAAAAAAAATTCCAGAGTGTGCTTTTCCCTTGTTTACGCAGCAGCCACGTGATTTTGTTAGTGTTCTAGGCTCAAGGCCTCTAGCACGGTCTAGCCTAGAACAAAGACCAGATAGTACCGCTGCTGAGCGCTTATTCAACTTTGCATCTCTCGAATTGATTATTACCGACCTTTTTGCTACCATATTATAAGCCTTCCAACTCCACATACATCTCGGCCATGCGCTTGATTCTTCCCGGTAATCGCTATATCCAAGCTTTGAGAGTTTTGACTACAACGGTTGCTTATCATCACCACCGGCCGGGTAAGAACTCGTAAGAATTTGAGATTTGCTTGACGGGTTTGTGATACACCACCACCTTCTTAGTAGTCAGAGGATCATATTCTTGTGTGTTTTATTTGCTGCTAACCATGGTAGGATCATGTCGATGAGACTGATTGGGAGAACTCTGACTAACAAACAGCTACATGATAAGTTTCAAAGAAATGATGATTGGACAAGCAAGATGTGCAAAACAGATTTGACGAGGCCATGGAGAAGATAGATGGCATTGAGAAGACGTTGAAACAAAGCTTGATAGCAAGTTTAATCAATTGCTCGCTTTTCACAACCACCGCCGGCTGCACCTATCGTCGACCTCGCTAATAACAACAACTACGCTTCTTCCGAATCAAGATGGACGAGCTCAGCGTGGTTCCTTTATTGAGCCGTAGACAAAATTCGGTGCCATTGCCATCGCTGTTGGTGCTTTTTTGCCCCGCCATCGCTGCCATCGGTACCGAGGAGGATGATGAGTATGTGGGCGATTATGAGGATGAGGTTGATCAAAATCAGAACTACGTGCAGCCACCAAGACCACAACCACCAGGTCGCCCACATGTATATATTCAGAATGGTAGGCCTGCACCACCACCTCAAGACGAGTGATGATGTCCATATTCCTAAACTGAAATTGAATATTCCACCATTTGAGGGTAGATATGTTCCTGATATATATCTTACTTGGGAGTTAGAAACTGAACAACGTTTTACATGTTTACAATATCCTGAGGAGAGACGTGGGGTTGTTGTCATTGCTTTGTGCTTTCACTAGTTTTGTATGTATGGTGGTCTCAACATTTTAGATTATATCCTGCTCCACTACTTGGGCTGCTTTTGAAAACTGCTATGCGTACTCATGGGTTCCACCATATTATCAACATGAATTGCTTCAAAAATTGCAGCGCTTAAGACAAGGAAAAAATTCTGTAGAAGAATATTATCGAATTACAAACTAGCATGATTAGATGTGGTATTGTTGAGGAGAATGAAGCTATGCTTGCACGCTTTTATAGGTGGATTAAATAGAGAGATTCGTACTATTCTAGAGTATAAGGAGTATACTAATATCACTGCTTATTCCATCTTGCTTGTAAAGCTGAACGTGAAGTGCAGTGATCGACAAGTGCATTGGCGCCAATTCAACTTTTTTGGCAGCTCCATCATGGACATTGGCATCATCTACTTTGATGAGGACATCAATACCATTGTTACACCCACAGCCCCTGCCGCTATACATACTGGACCAATTACTAGAGCTCACAAGACGCCAACTAAATTACCAGGTACTTTCGCTTGGTAATGATTCTAATGTTCATGAGAATATGATGTCGCTTAAATTGGATACATTTGTTTTGCTTACAAATGAAGGGCCTAGCTTGGAGAAGGATGAACATTGGAGCAAGAACAAGCATGGAGATGATGGCATGCGCAAGGGGACAAGAATGGAGTTACAAGTGATGATTTCAGGACTTTGAAGCCACCATAATGAGTGCATGAAGCCTTGGACGAAATATACAAGATGCCACTTCATAATATTCGTCCATAGGCTATTCTAGGTGCGTCACCTTATTATTGGGCCAGCCCATGTAATTTCGAAATACATTAGTATAGGCTATTTTAGAGTCCGATGTGTGGGGAACAAGAGATAGGGTTAGTTTTGACCCTCCACCAAGGGCCACGAAATTCACCCCTCTTCCTCCATATATACAGCCCTTAGGGCACCGCTTAGACTTTGGGTTTTGTTTAGATTAAAAGTTCGCCATAGCTGCAACTTCACAGATTTCGCTTGTGTTCAACGACTGCATAAAGGCGCCACAGTAACCCCACCTTGATCAATAAAGCTTTCATCTTATATTCGCAATATCCAGATTGCAATCTCAGTTTCTTGCTTGTTCTTCGCTTGCTCGCAGGAAATAGACCTCGTGGTCAGTTGATCGTGTTCGCGTGGTCAATAACCTCTCGGAGTTGGTTTAGCGACATATATGCGACGCCCTCGCACGCTCAGAGTCGGATCGCCAAAGTCGACTTCCACCAAAGCGAAATCCACCATCTCATCGAAAGACGGACACCTTTGCCTCTATCAAGTGGTATCAGATTTCCGTGTTGCTCGGTGAGATTTTACAGTTTTTCGTAGTTTAGATCGAGTCTGTTCTTCATACCTATAGTCCACGAAAAAGCCAAAAAAATTAGGTTAGTTCATCATATCCGAACCAATCTGAGCCTTTGCATAATCTTTTTCAGATTTGCATTGTTGAATTTATGGTTGCATCGTCGTGTCTAGTTGCTGGTCTTAGAGTCTAGTCTTTAGAGTTTCGAGTTCTGGTCATAAGTTGTCACGCCACCACCGCCATCATCATCGCCATCCATATACCACCACCGCTATCCGCCACCGCTCAATCCGCCATCCATATATCCGCCACCGCCATATACCACCACCGCTGCCACATACCATATATCCACCACCAATCCGAGTTCCTTGCATATTAGGTTTGTTTTCGGATCCATCTAGTTTTTCCGATTCGTTTTCCACCAGTAGGTTTCGATTCCAGCAATCTTTTGTCAGTCCAGAAGAGGTTGGTTTCCAAAAAAAAGTCCGAAACCACCTTCCGCTTAGGCCCAAAATTTTCCAAAACGCACGATAAAAAAATTTCTCGCTATCCTATTTTTAGGTGTTTAAGCCGTATTGAGCCATCCGCAGATAGAAAGTTTTTTGACCCGCTTCAGCTTTTGGGTCCGCAAAAAAAAAAAAATTTGGTCGAAAAATTTCGTGCCCATCCAGTCAGTTTGACCATGGGAAGAGTTTTGAGACACTCGCCATTATAGTGATTTTTCAAAAAAAAAGCAAGAGCAAAAAAATCAAAAAAAAAAAGAGAGAAAAAAATCAGAGTGTGCTCCTCCCTTGTTTACGCAGCGCCGTGATTTTGTTAGTGTTCTAGGCTCGCCTCTAGCACGGTTCAGCCTAGGACCAGACAAGACTGCTGCTGAGCGCTTATTCAACTTTGCATCTCTCGAATTGATTATTGCGACCTTTTTGCTACCATATTATAAGCCTTCCCAGCTCCACATACATCTACGCTGCATGCTTGATTCTCCCCGTAATCGCTATATCCAAGCTTTGAGAGTTTTGACTACAACGGTTGCCGATCACCACCGCTGCTGGGTAAGAACTGTAAGAATTTGAGATTTGCTTGACGGTTTGTGATACACCACCACCACTTCTTAGTAGTTTGAGGATCATATTCTGTGTGTTTCTATTTGCTGCTAACCATGGCAGGATCACAAGTCGATGAGACTGATTGGGAGAACCCGACGAACAAACAGCTACATGATAAGTTTCAGCAAATGATGATTGGACAGTGCAAGATGTGGTAAACAGATTTGACGAGGCCATGGAGAAGATAGATGGCATTGAGAAGACGCTTGAAACAAAGCTTGATAGCAAGTTTGATGAATTGCTCGCTTTTCCACAACCACCGCCGGCTGCACCTATCGCACCTCTGCAACGACAACAACTACGCCCCTTCCGAATCAAGATGGACGAGCTCAGCAGGTTCCTATTGAGCCAGACAAAATTCTGTGCCATTGCCATCGCTGTTGGTGCTTTTTGGCTTCGCCATCGCTGCTGGTGGTACCGAGGAGGATGATGAGTATGTGGAGATTACGAGGATGAGGTTGATCAACATCGAACTACGTGCAACCACCAGCACCACAACCACCAGGTCGCCCACATGCAAATAATGGCAATGTTAGGCTCCTCAGTACGAGATCATGACCATCTCCCTAAACTGAAATTGAATATTCCACCATTTGAGGGTAGATATGTTCCTGATATATATCTTACTTGGGAGTTAGAAACTGAACAACGATTTACATGTTTACAATATCCCGAGGAGAGACGTGTTCTCGCCATTGTTTGTGCTTTCACTAGCTTTGCATGTGTTTGGTGGTCTGAACATTGTAGATTATATCCTGTTCCAGCTACTTGGGCTGCTTTGAAAACTGCTATGCGATCGCTGGGTTCCACCATATTATCAACGTGAATTACTTCAAAATTGCAGCTTTAAGACAAGGAAAAATTCAGAGAAGAATATTATCAGAATTACAAACTGGCTTGATTAGATGTGGTATTGTTGAGGAGAATGAAGCTATGCTTGCACGCTTTTCGGGTGGATTAAATAGAGAGATTCAGACCATTCTAGACTATAAGGATTATAATAATATCACTGCTTATTCCATCTTGCTTGTAAAGCTGAACGTGAAGTGCAGGATCGACAGCATTGGCGCCGCACTAACTTTTCTCGCAGGTCGACCTTCATCATGGACACCACGGCATCATCTACTTCCACCGCACCATCACCTCCTTCAGGTGCCACCTCCAACCGTGATACAAGAAAGCAGGCACAACCACCACTATCTCGCCAAGAGCACACCGCTGGCCTGCACAGAGCTCTTCTTCCATGGCGCCAACAGGGCACACAAGTGATATTATTTGTCGTCGTTGTAAGGGAAGAGGACATTTTATGAGAGAATGCAAATCTCAGCGTGTGATGATTGCTACCGAGGATGGTGGGTATGAGTCCGCTTAGTGACTATGATGAGGAGACTTTGGCTCTTATTACACATGAGGAACACGGTGGAGATGATTCTGATCATGAGACACAATACATGGCTGTCAAGATGCCGACAGTATGAATGTTTAGTTGCTCAACGTGTTTTGAGTGTGCAGGTTACACAAGCTGAGCAAAATCAGAGGCATAATTTGTTCCATACAAAGGAGTTGTGAAGGAACGCTCTATTCAAGGCCATCATAGATGGAGGGAGCTGCAACAACTTGGCTAGCATGGAGATGGTGGAGAAGCTATCTCTCACCACAAGACCACATCCACATCCTTACTACATCCAATGGTTCAACAACAGCGGCAAGGTTAAGGTAACACGCATCGTTCGTGTGCATTTTAGTATCTCTACATATGCTGATTATGTTGATTGTGATGTGGTACCTATGCAAGCATGTTCCTTGTTACTTGGTAGACCATGGCAATTTGATAAAAATTTGACACCATGGTAGAAACAATCAAGATACTCTTGTTCATAAGGATAAAATATTACTTTGCTTCCTATGACTCCTGAGTCCATTTTGAAAGATGATATTAATAGAGCTAATAAAGCAAAACAGAGAAAAATAAGAGTGAAAATCAGATTGTGGCAAAAGAATTTGAGCAACACATGAAGCCTAATAATAAACCATCTACTGTTGCTTCTGAAATTAAATTGAAAAGTGCATGTTTACTTGCCACCAAATCTGATATTGATGAGCTAGATTTTAGCAAATCTATTTGCTATGCTTTTGTGTGCAAAGAGGCATTATTTTCATTCGAGGACGTGTTTTCCTCTTTGCCCCCTGCTGTCACTAACATTTTGCAGAGTTCACCGACGCCTTTCCACAAGACGCAAGCACCGGATTACCACCTATTCGAGGGATTGAGCATCAAATTGACTTAATTCCCGTGCATCATTACCCAACCGTGCACCATACCGCACCAATCCAGAGGAGACGAAGGAGATTATGCGTCAAGTACAGAGCTGCTCGACAAAGGTTATATACGCCAATCCCTTAGTCCTTGTGCTGTTCCTATTATTCTAGTGCCGAAAAAGGATGGTACGCCACGATGTGTGTTGATTGTAGAGGCATCAATAATATTACTATTCGTTATCGCCACCCTATTCCTAGGCTAGATGATATGCTTGATGAATTGAGTGGTTTCTACAATATTCTCCAAAGTTGATTTATGAGTGGATACCATCAAATTCGTATGAAATTGGGAGATGAATGGAAAACAGCATTTAAAACTAAGTTTGGATTATATGAGTGGTTAGTCATGCCTTTTGGGTTAACTAATGCACCTAGTACTTTCATGAGATTAATGAACGAAGTTTTACGTGCTTTCATTGACGATTTGTAGTCTATTTTGATGATATACTGATTTATAGCAAATCTTTGGAAGAACATTTGGAACATTTACGTGTTGTTTTTAATGCTCTACGTGATGCACGCTTGTTTGGTAACCTTGGGAAGTGCACCTTTTGCACCGACCGAGTATCTTTTCTTGGCTATGTTGTTACTCCACAGGAATTGAAGTTGATAAAGCCAAGATTGAAGCTATTGAGAGTTGGCCGCAGCCCAAAACGGTCACACAAGTGAGGAGTTTCTTGGCCTCGCTGGTTTCTATAGGCGCTTGAGAGATTTCAGCACCATTGCTGCACCTCTCAATGAGCTTACAAAGAAGGATGTGCCTTTTGTTTGGGGTACCGCACAGAAGAAGCCTTCACGGTATTGAAAGATAAGTTGACACATGCCCTTTACTCCAACTTCCTGATTTTAATAAGACTTTTGAGCTTGAATGTGATGCTAGTGGAATTGGATTAGAGGTGTGTTATTACAAGATGGCAAACCTGTTGCATACTTTTCTCTAAAAATTGAGGGGCCTAGTCTGAATTACTCTACTTATGATAAAGAATTATATGCTCTTGTTCGACTTTAGAAACATGGCAACATTATTTATGGCCCAAAGAATTTGTTATACATTCTGATCATGAATCTTTGAAACATATTAAAAGTCAAGCTAAACTGAATCGTAGACATGCTAAATGGGTTGAATTCATTGAGACTTTCCTTATGTCATTAAACACAAGAAGGGTAAAGAAAATGTTATTGCTGATGCATTGTCTCGTCGCTATACTATGCTTTCACAACTTGACTTCAAAATATTTGGTTTGGAGACCATCAAAGATCAATATGTGCATGATGCTGATTTTAAAGATGTATTGCAGAATTGTAAAGAAGGAAGAACATGGAACAAGTTTGTCGTTAATGATGGATTTGTGTTCCGTCTAACAAGCTATGCATTCCAGCTAGCTCCGCTCGCCTTTTGTTGTTGCAGGAGGCGATGGAGGAGGACTAATGGGACACTTTGGCGTGAAGAAGACGGAGGACGATTTCTACACATTTCTTTTGGCCAAAGATGAGACGGATGTTGAGCGCTTTATTGCTCGCTGCACTACATGTCAAAAAGCTAAGTCACGACTCAATCCTCATGGTTTATATATGCCTTTGCTCGTACTCTAGTGTTCCTTGGGAGGATATATCTATGGACTTTGTTTTAGGTTTACCTAGAACAAAGAAGGAGGATAGCATATTTGTTGTCGTGGATAGATTCTCTAAAATGGCACACTTTATACCATGTCATAAAAGCGATGATGCTGTCAATGTTGCTGATTTGTTCTTTCGTGAAATTATTCGCTTGCATGGTGTGCCAAATACTATTGTTTCAGATCGTGATACTAAATTTCTTAGCCACTTTTGGAGATGTTTATGGGCTGTTGGGGACTAAACTGCTTTTAGTACTACTTGTCACCCCAAACCGATGGATAAACCAAGTAGTCAATAGAACATTGTCTACTATGCTTAGGGCTGTTCTAAAGAATAATAAGAAATGTGGGAGGAATGCTTGCCTCATATTGAATTTGCTTATAATCGCTCATTGCATTCTACTACTAAGATGTGCCCTTTTGAAGTTGTGTATGGTTTCCACCTCGTGCACCTATTGATTTGTTGCCTCTTCCATCTTCGGAGAAGGTTAATTTTGATGCTAAAGAACGTGCTGAATTGATTTTAAAATGCATGAGTTAACTAAGGAAAACATTGAGCGATGAATGCTAAATATAAACTTGCTGGAGATAAGGGTAGAAAACATGTTGTGTTTGCACCGGAGATCTTGTTTGGTTACATTTATGTAAGGATAGATTTCCTGATTTGCTAAATCAAAGCTAATGCCACGTGCTGCTGGTCCCTTTAAGGTGTTGGAGAAAGTAAATGATAATGCATATAAACTTGAGCTGCTCGCAGATTTTGGGGTTAGTCCCACTTTTAACATTGCAGATTTGAAGCCATATTTGGTGAGGAAGATGAACTTCCGTCGAGGACGACTTCATTTCAAGAAGGGAGGATGATGAGGACATCAATACCATTGTTACACCCACAGCCCCCGCTGCTATACATATCGGACCAATTACTAGAGCTCAAGACGCCAACTAAATTACCAGTACTTTCGCTTCTTGGTAATGATTCTAATGTTCATGAGAATATGATGCTGCTTAAATTGGATACATTTGTTTTGCTTACAAATGAAGGGCCTAGCTTGGAGAAGGATGAACATTGAGCAAGAACAAGCATGGAGATGATGGCATGCTAAGGGGACAAGAATGGAGTTACAAGTGATGATTTCAGGACTTTGAAGCCACCATAATGAGTGCATGAAGCCTTGGACGAAATATACAAGATGCCACTTCATAAATTCGTCCATAGGCTATTCTAGGTGCTGCGTCACCTTATTATTGGGCCAGCCCATGTAATTTCGAAATACATTAGTATAGGCTATTTTAGAGTCCGATGTGTGGGGAAACAAGAGATAGGGTTAGTTTCGACCCTCCACCAAGGGCCACGAAATTCACCCCTCTTCCTCCATATATACAGCCCTTAGGGCACCGCTTAGACTTTGGGTTTTGTTTAGATCAAAAGTTCGCCATAGCTGCAACTTCGCAGATTTCGCTTGTGTTCAACGACTGCATAAAGGCGCCACGTAACCCCACCTTGATCAATAAAGCTTTCATCTTATATTCGCAATATCCAGATTGCAATCTCAGTTTCTTGCTTGTTCTTCGCTTGCTCGCAGGAAATAGACCTTCGTGGTCGTTGATCGTGTTCGCGGGGTCAATAACCTCTCTGAGTTGGTTTAGCGACATATAAGGCGCGACGCCCTCGACGTCAGAGTCGGATCGCCAAAGTCGACTTCCACCAAAGCGAACCTTTGCCTCTATCACAACGTCTTCAAAATTGCAGCGCTTTAATAAGACATCTCAGAATTACAAACTCTTGATTAGAATGCTTGCACGCTTTCTAGGTGGATTAAATAGAGACTATAAGGATTATAATAATATCACTCGCTTATTCCATCTTGCTTGTAAAGCTGAACGTGAAGTGCAGGATCGATGCTGTGCATTGGCGCCAAGCACTAACTTTTCTACAGTGTCGACCTTCATCATGGACACCACGTGCATCATCTACTTCCACCGCACCATCACCTCCTTCAGGTGCCACCTCCAACCGTGATACAAGAAAGCAGTACAACCACCACTATCTGCCAAGAGCACACCGCTGGCCTGCACAGTAGCTCTTCTTCCATGGCGCCAACAGGCACACACAAGTGATATTATTTGTCGTCATGTAAGGGAAGAGGACATTTTATGAGAGAATGCAAATCTCAGCTGTGATGATTGCTACGAGGATGGTGGGTATGAGTCCGCTTAGTGACTATGATGAGGAGACTTTGGCTCTTATTACACATGAGGAACACGGTGGAGATGATTCTGATCATGAGACACAATACATGGCTGCTCAAGATGCCGACAGTATGAATGTTTAGTTGCTCAACGTGTTTTGAGGTGCAGGTTACACAGCTGAGCAAAATCAGAGGCATAATTTGTTCCATACAAAGGAGTTGTGAAGGAACGTTCTATTCAAGGCCATCATAGATGGAGGGAGCTGCAACAACTTGGCTAGCATGGAGATGGTGGAGAAGCTATCTCTCACCACAAGACCACATCCACATCCTTACTACATCCAATGGTTCAACAACAGCTGCAAGGTTAAGGTAACACGCATCGCTCTCGTGCATTTTAGTATCTCTACATATGCTGATTATGTTGATTGTGATGTGGTACCTATGCAAGCATGTTCCTTATTACTTGGTAGACCATGGCAATTTGATAAAAATTCAGACACCATGGTAGAAACAATCAAGATACTCTTGTTCATAAGGATAAAAATATTACTTTGCTTCCTATGACTCCTGAGTCCATTTTGAAAGATGATATTAATAGAGCTAATAAAGCAAAACAGAGAAAAATAAGAGTGAAAATCAGATTGTGGCAAAAGAATTTGAGCAACACATGAAGCCTAATAATAAACCATCTACTGTTGTTTCTGAAATTAAATTGAAAAGTGCATGTTTACTTGCCACCAAATCTGATATTGATGAGCTAGATTTTAGCAAATCTATTTGCTATGCTTTTGTGTGCAAAGAGGCATTATTTTCATTCGAGGACGGTTTTCCTTTTGCCCCCTGCTGTCACTAACATTTTGCAGAGTTCACCGACGCCTTCCACAAGACGTAAGCACCGGATTACCACCTATTCGAGGGATTGAGCATCAAATTGACTTAATTCCCGTGCATCATTACCCAACCGCACCATACCGCACTCAATCCAGAGGAGACGGGAGATTATGCGCCAAGGCATGTGGAGCTGCTCGACAAAGGTTATATACGCGAATCCCTTTAGTCCTTGTGCTGTTCCTATTATTCTAGTGCCGAAAAAGGATGGTACATCACGTATGTGTGTTGATTGTAGAGGCATTAATAATATTACTATTCGCTATCGCCACCCTATTCCTAGGCTAGATGATATGCTTGATGAATTGAGTGGTTTCTACAATATTCTCCAAAGTTGATTTATGAGTGGATACCATCAAATTCGTATGAAATTGGGAGATGAATGGAAAACAGCATTTAAAACTAAGTTTGGATTATATGAGTGGTTAGTCATGCCTTTTGGGTTAACTAATGCACCTAGTACTTTCATGAGATTAATGAACTAAGTTTTACGTGCTTTCATTGGACGATTTGTGGTAGTCTATTTTGATGATATACTGATTTATAGCAAATCTTTGGAAGAACATTTGGAACATTTACGCGTTGTTTTTAATGCTCACGTGATGCACGCTTGTTTGGTAACCTTGGGAAGTGCACCTTTGCACCGATCGAGCATCTTTTCTTGGCTATGTTGTTACTCCACAGGAATTGAAGTTGATAAAGCCAAGATTGAAGCTATTGAGAGTTGGCCGCAGCCCAAAACGGTCACACAAGTGAGGAGTTTCTTGGCCTCGCTGGTTTCTATAGGCGCTTTGTGAGAGATTTCAGCACCATTGCTGCACCTCTCAATGAGCTTACAAAGAAGGATGTGCCTTTTGTTTGGGGTACCGCACAGAAGAAGCCTTCACGGTATTGAAAGATAAGTTGACACATGCCCTTTACTCCAACTTCCTGATTTTAATAAGACTTTGAGCTTGAATGTGATGCTAGTGGAATTGGATTAGAGGTGTGTTATTACAAGATGGCAAACCTGTTGTATACTTTTCCTCAAAAATTGAGGGCCTAGTCTGAATTATTCTACTTATGATAAAGAATTATATGCTCTTGTTCGGACTTTAGAAACATGGCAACATTATTTATGGCCCAAAGAATTTGTTATACATTCTGATCATGAATCTTTGAAACATATTAAAAGTCAAGCTAAACTGAATCATAGACATGCTAAATGGGTTGAATTCATTGAGACTTTCCCTTATGTCATTAAACACAAGAAGGGTAAAGAAAATGTTATTGCTGATGCATTGTCTCGTCGCTATACTATGCTTTCACAACTTGACTTCAAAATATTTGGTTTGGAGACCATCAAAGATCAATATGTGCATGATGCTGATTTTAAAGATGTATTGCAGAATTGTAAAGAAGGAAGAACATGGAACAAGTTTGTCGTTAATGATGGATTTGTGTTCCGTGCTAACAAGCTATGCATTCCAGCTAGCTGCGCTCGCCTTTTGTTGTTGCAGGAGGCGATGGAGGAGGACTAATGGGACACTTTGGCGTGAAGAAGACGGAGGACGATTTGCTACACATTTCTTTTGGCCAAAGATGAGACGGATGTTGAGCGCTTTTATTGCTCGCTGCACTACATGTCAAAAAGCTAAGTCACGACTCAATCCTCATGGTTTATATATGCCTTTTCTCGCACTCTAGTGTTCCTTGGGAGGATATATCTATGGACTTTGTTTTAGGTTTACCTAGAACAAAGAAGGGAGGGATAGCATATTTGTTGTCGTGGATAGATTCTCTAAAATGGCACACTTTATACCATGTCATAAAAGCGATGATGTCGCTAATGTTGCTGATTTGTTCTTTCGTGAAATTATTCGCTTGCATGGTGTGCCAAATACTATTGTTTCAGATCGTGATACTAAATTTCTTAGCCACTTTTGGAGATGTTTATGGCTGTTGGGGACTAAACCGCTTTTTAGTACTACTTGTCACCCCCAAACCGATGGACAAACTGAAGTAGTCAATAGAACATTGTCTACTATGCTTAGGGCTGTTCTAAAGAATAATAAGAAAATGTGGGAGGAATGCTTGCCTCATATTGAATTTGCTTATAATCGCTCATTGCATTCTACTACTAAGATGTGCCCTTTTGAAGTTGTGTATGGTTTCACCTCGCACCTATTGATTTGTTGCTTCTTCCATCTTCGGAGAAGGTTAATTTTGATGCTAAAGAACGTTGAATTGATTTTAAAATGCATGAGTTAACTAAGGAAAACATTGAGCGATGAATGCTAAATATAAACTTGCCGGAGATAAGGGTAGAAAACATGTTGTGTTTGCACCGAGATCTTGTTTGGTTACATTTATGTAAGGATAGATTTCCGATTTATGCAAATCAAAGCTAATGCCACGTGTCACTGGTCCCTTTAAGGTGTTGGAGAAAGTAAATGATAATGCATATAAACTTGAGCTGCCCGCAGATTTTGGGGTTAGTCCCACTTTAACATTGCAGATTTGAAGCCATATTTGGTGAGGAAGATGAACTTCCGTCGAGGACTTACTTCATTTCAAGAAGGGAGGATGATGAGGACATCAATACCATTGTTACACCCACAACCCTGTCACCGCTACATATACGGACCAATTACTAGAGCTCACAAGACGCCAACTAAATTACTGTACTTTTTTCTTGGTAATGATTCTAATGTTCATGAGAATATGATGTCGCTTAAATTGGATACATTTGTTTTGCTTACAAATGAAGGGCCTAGCTTGGAGAAGGATGAACATTGGAGCAAGAACAAGCATGGAGATGATGGCATGCTAAGGGGACAAGAACGGAGTTACAAGTGATGATTTCAGGACTTTGAAGCCACCATAATGAGTGCATGAAGCCTTGGACGAAATATACAAGATGCCACTTCATAAATTTCGTCCAGAGGCTATTCTAGGTGTCACACACCTTATTATTGGGCCAGCCCATGTAATTTCGAAATACATTAGTATAGGCTATTTTAGAGTCCGATGTGTGGGGAAACAAGAGATAGGGTTAGTTTCGACCCTCCACCAAGGGCCACGAAATTCACCCCTCTTCCTCCATATATACAGCCCTTAGGGCACCGCTTAGACTTTGGGTTTTGTTTAGATTAAAGTTCGCCATAGCTGCAACTTCGCAGCATTTTGTTTGTGTTCAACGCTGCATAAAGACGCCTCGTAACCCCACCTTGATCAATAAAGCTTTCATCTTATATTCGCAATATCCAGATTGCAATCTCAGCTTGCTTGTTCTTCGCTTGCTCGCAGGAAATGACCTCGTGGTCGTTGATCGTGTTCGCGTGGTCAATAACCTCGGAGTTGGTTTAGCGGTTGTTAAGCGCCGACGCCTCGTGACGCTCGTAGTCGGATCGCCAAAGTCGATTTCCACCAAAGCGTAAATCCACCATCTCATCGAAGACGGACACCTTTTGCTTCTATCAACTCACCGAGCAACCCGGAAATCTGATACCACTTGATAGAGGCAAAGGTGTCCCGCCTTTCGATGAGATGATGGATATCGCTTTGGTGGAAGTCGATTTTGACGATCCGACCACTTAACGCATGAGGACGCCGCTTCATTTAGCACCGCTAAACCAACTCCGAGAGGTTATTGACCACGCCGAGCATCGCATCAACTCCGACCACTTAGGGTCTATTTCCTGCGAGCAAACGAAGAACAAGCAAGAAACTGAGATTGCAATCTGGATATTACGTATATAAGATGAAAGCTTTATTGATCAAGGTGGGGTTCGTGACGCCTTTGTCCTCGTCGCTGAACACAAACGGCACGGGTTGCAGCTTATGGCTTAACTTTAATCTAAACCAAACCCAAAGTTCAAACGGTGCCCTAAGGGCTGTATATATATGGAGGAAGAGGGGTGAATTTCGTGGTTCTTGGTGGAGGGGTCCCAACCAACCCTTCATGCACCTCATTATGGTGGCTTCAAAGTCCCAAAATCATCACTTGTAACTCTATTCTTGTTCCTTTATGCATGCCATCATCTCCATGCTTGTTCTTGCTCCAATGTTCATCCTTCTCCAAGCTAGGCCCTTCATTTGTAAGCAAAACAAATGTATCCAATTTAGGGAGCATCATATTCTCATGAATATTAGAATCATTACAAAGAAACGAAAGTACCGTAATTTAGTCAGATGGTAACGAGCTCTAGTAATTGGTCCAAAGATGTATAGCAAGAGGGGCTGTGGGTGTAACAATGGTATTGATGTCCTCATCACCTTTTGTTCTTGGCTTTCACGCATTATGAGTTATGCAAAAGATGCCATCCGGCTAAAAAACAAGGAGAATAAGGCATATAGCCACTAGATTTTCTTTCAATTTACGGCCAAATGAGATCGCCTCGGATCATAGAGCATCCGCAGAAGGTACGCTTGTCCTACCAGGGGGCTAATGTCTATAAGCAACATAATCTCTCGAATTTCCTTCAAAAGGAAGTGCCAATGGGTTCAAACTTGTCTGAAAACAGCGCATTTAATGATGTTCTATGACTTTCGTGGCCAAAAGTCCCGCTTAAGGCTGAATTTGAGGGTACCTGCCCCCGGCGCAAGCGAGGAGTATTTTTGGATTAACGAACCGCCGCCATGACAGCAGTTTGAGTACTTATGGGTCCGACATTTGAATCCGAAAGTGACAAAATTATGACCATTTTAGTGAACATCTGTCTTTCTATGGCTGTCCTTAATGTACTTAATTTTCTCGCGCGCTTTTTGCTTGATTGTCCAAAATTTCTTGTCCTCTATAGAGGAGATATCGCTTCCACATATATCGACCGATGCCAGAATGCACTTTTGTTCTTCGCTTTCACGCCGCATGAGTTACAGCTTGCCATCCGCTAAAACAAGGAGAATAAGGCATATAGTCACTGGATTTTCTTCAATTTACGGCCAAATGAGATTGCCTTGATCATAGAGCATCTCGCAGAAGGCACGTTTGTCCCTACCAGGGGCTAATGTCTATAAGCAACATAATCTCGAATTTCTTCAAAGGAAGTGCCAATGGGTCAGTAAACCCGTCTCAAAAATAGCGATGAATGATGTTCTTTGACTTTCAGTACAAAAGGTCCCGCAAGGTGAATTTGAGGGTACTCCTGCCTCCGGCGCAAGCGAGGAGTATTTTTGATTCGCTGTGCTCACCGCGAGCAGTTTGAGTACTTTAGGGTCCACACGTGATGAGGACATGACTACCTTTTGGATATGACCAAAATATTGCATACATGCATATTTGTCGTGATTTCTAGTGCAAACTATTCAATAATCTATTTATGTTATCCGAACAAAAATACTTCACACTTTTTGTGTTTTGTCTAATTGCAGGTAATGGGACATTTGTACAATCCACATATGAAGATAAGGAAGAAAGAGATGTTTATTTGTTGTTTAAAAGTACTCTCACGTCACTTTTGGCCCAAGAGAAGATAGAGTCCAAGTCTCTCACGTTTTGACTCAGATTCGGACCGCATGTACATACCTCGACTAAAAACGCCAACAACTTTTTCTATACGGACTCTCGATTTGGGTGATTCTTTATGTTGGAAAGTAGATTTCATGCTCTTCCAGCACAATTAGAATCACCTTAAAATCCGTCCGGAGCGTTGAGTTATAGACGAAAAATCTGACGCTGCACCAGAATCCGAGTCAAACTACAAGTCCAAAGGTGTTACGTCACCTCCACTTGGGCCCATTGGCCTTGTACGACCTAGGGTTAGTTTTAGGCTGCCTGGGACGTCACTCCCACCTCCTGGCCGCCACCCTTGCTCCTATATAAGTAGATCCATCTAGTAGCTTTTCGCCAGGATTTGTTTAGTTAAAAGTTAGCCATTGCAACTTCGTACTTCGCTTGTGTCCAACGACCAGATCAAGACCGCTTACGGATCCCCACCTTTATCAATACTTCATATATACTCGCAATATTCAGATTGCTTTTATCATATTCTTGCTTGTTCTTCGATTGCTTGCAGGAATAGACCTTCGTGGTCGTTGATTGTGCTCCGCGCATGGTCAATAACCTCCTGAGTTGGTTTAGCGATTGCTAAGGCGCAACGTTGTTGCACGCTTGTAGTCGGATCGCCAAAGTCGCTCTCCACCAAATCGATAGTTATCATCTCATCGAAGATCGACCCTCCGCTTATCAAGTGGTATCGAGCTCCAAGTTGCTCGTGAGATTTTACAGTTTATCTAGTTTAGATCGAGTCTGTTCTTCATACCTATAGTCCACGAAAAAGCCAAAAAAAGTTAGGTTAGTTCATCCCGTCCAACCAGTCCGAGCCTTTGCAATTTTCTTTATTCGTTGCTTGCATAGTTGAATTATCGGTTGCATCGCCGTGTCAGTTGCTGGTCTTAGTGTCTAGTTCCTTTAGAGTTTCGAAGTTCTGTTCACATTAGTCACGCCGCTGCATCATTATCCTTCCACTCGCCCACCATCCCATCTATTAATTTCACCACGCGTACGCTACTGTTCATTGTCATAATCATAGTTGAGGTCATTCACATCTTCGCCTGATCTAATCTGCATCTTATCTAGTTTGTCTTGGAAAGAGGAGAAAAAAAGATAAAGAAAAAGAGAAAAAAGGAAAGAAAAAAAAAAGAAAAGAAGAGAAGAAAAGGAAAAAGCGTGAAAAAAGAGAGAGGAAAAAATTGATCTATCTAGAATCAATCTCGTACTGAATTCGGATTGAATCTGCTTTGGCGACTGTTCAAGAAAACAGGTGTATCTTCCTCATACGAAGTCCGCTTTGGCTCCGTGAGTACTCAAATTGAAGCTAGAGACGAGCAAGATCTAAATAGTTGCAGAAGCTGGTTCAATATTTGACATCTCAAAATCGGCTTCTAAATAGGTCTTTTGCCCTCCAAGTTCGTGAACACAGCTTGTTCCAATTTTCAAGCCAGTTTTAGAATTCTTTGACCTCATATCAACTTGAATTGAGTGATTCTTTTGCATTGGAAAGTTTGAGTTAGTAGCATTCTTTGCAAGAATTTATCAGAAAATTGGCTCAAACTTTTAAGAGGAAAGTTGAGAGAGAGAGTTGTTGTATATCCTGCTTGGCGTTGTTTTTCATCATTATCTTCACTTATATCTTTAATCTCAAGAGCTACTTAGTATCCTTCATTGATGCTAGTTGTGCTACGCTGTGACCTCATTAGTGTTCTAGGCTCGCCTCTAGTCCGGTCTAGCCTAGGACCAGCACAAGACCGCTGCTGAGCGCTTATTCAACATTGCATCTTTGAATTGATTATTGCTAAATTTTGCTACCATATATAGCCAACCCAGCTCCACATATTTCTACACCGTATACGCACGCTCCTCGGCAATCGCTTTTAACAATCTTCTCGAGTTACTTGACACCGCTGGTTGCCTCGTCACCACCAATGCCGCATGGTAAGAACTTGTAAGATATTGATATTTGCTTTATGTGAGCACTTTACAACCACATCCTAGTAGTTCATAGGAACATTATTCTCGAATTTTGTTTCTTGTTTCTACTAATCATGACAGGTTTCGAGATAGAAGTTCTTGGACTATTTAACACATCTTCACCATCACGAGAGTTGGGACAACACACACAAGCACATGGCCAGTGTTAGCTTTACCGTCATTTGAGGGTAGATTTAATCCTGCTATTTATCTAGCTTGGGAGCTTGAAGAACAAGTTTTTAGTCAGCATGTTTTTTCTGAACTTGAGCGAGTACTTAGCTGCCACTAGAGCATTTATTGGTTTTGCTTCTGCTTGGTGGAGTGTGCATTGTAAGAAAAACATTGATAACCAACCCACAACTTGGAAAGATTTGAAAGATGTAATGAGAAAACAGTGTTTCCCTCCTTACTATCGTCATGAATTGCTTCACAAATTTGAACAATTTAAACAAGGCAATAACACTGCTCATACTTACTACCATGAGTTCAAATCTTATATGCATCATTGTGACATAGAAGAATCTGAGGATGATACAATGAATAGATTTTTTGGTGGTTTGAACCATGATATTCAGGCAAGATTTCAGTATATTCCTCGTTGCATTACCGGTATGTATGTTCGTGCTTGTACCTTTGAGAGACAAAGCAGAGGAGGATGCATTGGGTGACTACAACAACTACTATTCCAGTTCATGCTCACCACCATCGGTTGGTTCCTCCACCGTTGCACCTACTAGAGCAGCCCATTCCCTCGGATTGTGAGCGACATCATCTCAAGAGTATGGTGCATTGTCTACGTGTGTACCTACATCAGCTACGCTTTTCATGACAAGGTAACAAGAAGGTATTGATGATATAATTCACATGAGAATGATGCATCCCTAGTTAACTTGAATGCATCATGTGTTGAGTTACCTGGTGATTTGAGCACAACACCTATTTTAGAGAATCTTGATACTGTCATGAATGCGCTATGTGATCAAACAACTGAAATACCAACAATTTTGAGTGCACCCATTGAATTAATGTTGATGCAAAAGAATCAATGTTTAATCGTTTTGATATGACCTCTAATCTTGGTGATGATTCTGTGTCTAATGACTCATTGCATGTTTGCTTATTTAAGCATATTGTAGCATGTAAATTTGATGCAAGTAAGGTTTATTCACCAATGTTGGGATGGTTTAATGATGAACATTGTCAATCTTTTGAAATGAATAAGAGCTTCACTTATATGTGCAAGCTGAGTTGCAATATTTTCATGCCTTCTACTTCTTGTGCTAATTTTTGGCTTTAGATTTTATGAACTATGCAAGTTACTCATCTATTCATGTGTCATATATGCAAAAATCGAGGAAAGTAAAATGGATGACATATACATATACAACATGTACACCTTGTCTCTTTTTTAGCCACATTTCAGATTAAGCAACGCCGAGGACGGCTTTATTTTCAAGAAGGAGGATGATGAGGACATGACTACCTTGGATATGACCAAAATATTGCATACATGCATATTTGTCGTGATTTCTAGTGCAAACTATTCAATAATCTATTTATGTTATCCGAACAAAAATACTTCACACACTTTGTGTTTTGTCTAATTGCAGGTGTATGGGACATTTGTACAATCCACATGAAGATAAGGAAGAAAGAGATGTTTATTTGCTGTTTAAAAAGTTCTCTCACGTCACTTTTGGCCCAAGAGAAGATAGAGTCCAAGTCTCACACGTTTTGGACTCAGATTCGACCGCATGATATACCTGACTCAAACGCCAACAACTTTTTCATACGGACCCGAATTGGGTGATCTTTTTTGTTGAAAGTAGATTTCATGCTCTTCCAGCACAGTTGGAATCACCTTAAAATCCATCCGGAGCGTTGAGTTATAGACGAAACAATCTGACGCTGCACCAGAATCCGAGTCAAACTACAAGTCCAAAGGTGTTACGTCACTCCACTTAGGCCCATTGGCCTTGTACGACCTAGGGTTAGTTTTAGGCTGCCTTGGGACGTCCTCCCACCTCCTTGGCCGCCACCCTTGCTCCTATATAAGTAGATCCATCTAGTAGCTTTCGCTTGGGATTTGTTTAGTTATAAAGTTAGCCATTGCAACTCGTCGTACTTCGCTTGTGTCCAACGACTGCACCAAGACCGCTTACGGATCCCCACCTTTATCAATACTTCATATATACTCGCAATATTGATTGCTTTTATCATATTCTTGCTTGTTCTTCGATTGCTTGCAGGAATAGACCTTCGTGGTCAGGTTGATTGTGCTCCGGCGTGGTCAATAACCTCTGGAGTTGGTTTAGTTGACATATATGCGCAACGTTGTTGCACGCTTGTAGTCGGATCGCCAAAGTCATCTCCACCAAATCGATAGTTATCATCTCATCGAAGATCGGACCCTCCGCTTCTATCACACCTCGACTGAATGACAAAATTATGACCGCTTTTAGTGAACATCTGGCCATTCTATGGCGTCCTTCAAAGTACTTCATTTTCTCGCAGCGCTTTTGCCTGATTGCCCCAAAATTTTGCTCTCTATAGAGGAGAGATATTTCCACATATATATCGACCGATGCTGTGAATGCCCATTTGTTCTGGCTTTCATGTGCACGAAGCAAGGATGCCATCCGACAAAAACAAGGAGAATAAGGCATATAGTCGCTGGATTTTCTCAATTTATGGCCAAATGAGATTGCCCTTTGATCATAGAGCATCCGCAGAAGGTACGCTTGTCCCTACCGTGGGAGCTAATGTCTATAAGCATAATAATATCTCGAATTTTTCAAAAGGAAGTGCCAATGGGTTCAGAAACTTGTCTGAAAATAGTGGACGAATGATGTTCTTCTGACTTTCGTGGCCAAAAAGTCCTGTTAAAGCTGAATTTGAGGGTACTCTGGCCTCTCGCTAAAACTAGGAGTATTTTTAGATTCGTGGCGCTTGTCACGAAAGTTTGAGTACTTATGGGTCCGGCTAATGACCTCAATGACAAAATTATGACTGCTTTTAGTGAACATCTCATTCTTTTTTATGGTCATTCTGAAAGTACTCATTTTTCGTGGCGCTTTTTGGCCTTTATTGCCCCAAAAATTTCTTTGTCCTCTATAGAGGAGATAACGCTAATATATATATTGGACCGGCTGCCAGAATGCCTTTTTGTTCTTGGCTTTCACGCCAAGATGAGTTGGCAGCAGATGCCATCCGCAAAAACAAGGAGATTACGGCATATAGCCGCTAGATTTTATTCAATTTACGGCCAAATGAGATTGTCCTGATCATAGAGCATCTGCAGAAGGTACGCTTTATCCTACCGTGGGGGCCAATGTCTATAAGCAACATAATCTCTCGAATTTCCTTCAAAAGGAAGTGCCAATGGGTTAAGAAACTTGTCCTCAAAAAATAGCTATTTAATGATGTTCTTTTGACTTTCAGCCACAACTCAAACAACAAAATTGTTAGGTCGGGTGGAAAAATGGTGGGCACGCCTATGTGGAAGTGGTGGTGGTGGTTGATGAAGAAGCAATTGTCCCTAGCATTTAAACACCTTAGGAGACTCTAGTCACAACTCAAACAACCACATATGCAATGGGAAACAAAATGGGTTAGGGTTACAAAGTCGGTGGTGGTAATGCGGATGATATGATGGAGGGCCCAGGCAAACTTGCCAAATTTCAACAAATATGATGGAGTCAAATGATGTTAGGTATTTTTGTGGGATAGAGATGTCAATAGCTTCAAAACGAGCTAAAGAACGCTAAAACGGAGTTCGGATGAATTAGTTATGCACCAAAACAAAATTTGCCGAGTCAAGAAAGTTGGTTAACTGACATCCGGGAGGATGTCCGATGACGTACATCCGATGATCCAGGTTCGCCACCTCCGGGTTCTGTTTCTTTCTGGTGCGTAGGGGTTATCCCGGACGCCCGGAGAGGTCCACTGATCCCGGAGAAGGTCCTGATGATCCGGCAGGTCAACCGCCGGATTTCTCTGGGACAATTTTGGG
>JAHHZJ010000623.1:0-67617 GCA_021437245.1 Aegilops speltoides | reverse complement strand
TCTACACGCCATCAAATACCTCCCACTCAAGCTTAAAGGACCAGCTCGGCATTACTCAACAGCTTGCCGCCAGAATCAATTGCGTGTTGGAGGACCTGAAGTCGCATTCCTTGATAACTTCCAGGCACATATGTACCACCACCAGACGCCGATGACCTATGCCACATAATTCAGCAAAGCAGATTTAATCGGCCGCATAATTCTAGACACGGTTCTAACCAAGAAAAATCAAATCGCCGATCGTCCGGATGCGAGGCCTTACAGCCTTCAAACATAACATCCGCGATGCGAGTGGCTTGCCCGCACCCAGACAGAAAAGCCAAATCCATGGCAGCCCTCACATCACTCATGACCCGCCTCGTAGGAGAGGACAATTGGCTAGCTCGCAGTAACAACCTAACAAAAAACTCTGGTAGTTTGGATACCAAGGACGGCAATGGCGTGTCGCCGCCGCAATACATAAGCGCCAAGATTAACGGCGATAATATCAAGATACGGCAGTCAACACCGGATTCAGAGGCTCTAAACCCGCCAGCGAAAAAGCCATTCAAAAGAACTACTCCGGCCCGCCCAATTTGGACAGATACTTTTATCACAGCGTGATACACGGCACTTCGAAAGCTAGCTAATCACACCAACAGGGATTGTTGGGTGTTCAAGCAGGCAGGCAAGTTAATTGCCGAAAACAATGACAAGGGGCTGCATAGCGATGACGAGGAAGAGACCCGCCACCAACAATAGAGGATGTATGGGTTTCACAAGTTCGGACGGTGAACATGATATACGCAACCGACATACCCAAAAGGGAGTGGAAGCGCACTAAGGACGATACGCTGGCGGAGCCAGCCGCCTAAAGTTCAATCCGTGGTCCTCCCGCCTGCTCACTTTTGATCAAGGACCACCCCACTAGCATCCGCCATGGCGGATTCGCCGCATTGGTCTTAGACCCAATCGTCGACGGATTTCACCTCACTAGAGCCCTGATGGACGGCGGTAGCAGCCTGAACTCCGCTTTTATCAAGATACAAAGGCGCAAGATGGGCATAGACCCTCAAGGATTAAACCCACAAAGACGACCTTCAAAGGCGCCATACCTGTGTAGAGGCCAATTGTATGTGCTCGCTACACTTGATGTGGTCTTCGGATCCCTGGATAACTTTCGGGCGAGGAGTTAATCTTCGACATAGTTCCGCTCGCAGACAAGTTATCATGCAATCGCTCGGACGAACCACATTTGCAAAGTTCAATGCGGTATCCGACTACGATACCTCAAGCTCAAGATGCCAGCCTCGAGGAGTCATTACGGTCAACGGAAACACCGAACGCCTCCTCCAATGGAGGAGCATACAGCGCTCGCGCGTAGTACAAAGCAGCCTCTAAGGCAATTTCGAGTCCGGGTTAAACGGCCGACACCGCTGCCGCGCCCGAGTAACCTACAACAAGACCACCTGCACGCTTTCGAGCATCGCCAGAGCAATGCGCCCCAACCCCAGCCCTCGTGAAATCGCTAAACCAGCACCACGCCAGACATAACTACACTGAGATACCATGGGCACAGGGGGAGGGGCACGACCACGGCATGCTCAGAGTGCGGCTCAACCACACCAGAGGCTCCCAAATGTGTCATTCTTTTTTTTCTCTTATTCTCAGGACTCCGTTTTCCAGAAGCGCTGTCTGGCAATAGACTTGCCGAACTCATGATGCAACAGCCGTGGAAGGTAAAAGCTACGCCGAGTATCCAGTGGTCTCCATTACGAGCATTATACCTGTTTTACATACCATTCCGCAGCCTACCCCTGGAGTGGGACATGTTAAATAGTCCCATCCCTTGCTTATCGCACTATTTGTATCGTTCTGCTTTCATTGCAGTATTTTTTTTAATAAACAAAGCATCGCCTTTTGCCTATCATTGCATTCCTTTTTCTATCTATATATGTTCACTTAGGACATGTTACATCCGTATGCTTTGGTATGGCCAAATACACCAGGGGCTTAAGTTCCCCAAATTATGGTGTGATAAGTCCGAACACTTTCACAAGTGCGGCATCCCGAACTTATAGCATTATATGCATCGGCTCAATCATGTCTTGGGTCAATAGATGGGTTTGCCCTGCCCCATGTTTTGGTACCTACGCCCGCTATATCGGCTAAGGTAGTGACGGGAGAACCACCGCGACAGCCTCAGCTTGAGCTGGGTCGAGCACCTCGCTGGAGAAAGCTAAAACTGACCGTCATGATAAGGCGAGAGCTGGTCACTGCTCGAGTGGTTTTTCGAGTCCCTAAAGACTTATGCCGCTTAGAGCAAGGAGCCGGCTTGTCCGCCCAGCGTGATAGCGCCTCAATTCGGCCTTCCAACACTAGGGCTTCTTCAAATTTAAAATTATAGAATTCTATGGCTAAGTGGGAGTGTTCAAGCATTATAAGTCCGCTGGTTGCTTTGTTCAAGGTTGAGCGCCTCAAGGACCCAAAATGGGAAAAGAGCGCTAAGTTTATCCCGAACACCCCAAAGACTGTGGTATGGGGGCTGAAGCCAACGCACTTGCCATCTCTCAAATTTGATAAACGGTCAGCATGTAAGGTAATATTTTAAAATACTCAGCGTTGCTTAGCGATATGAACAAGTTTTCAGCGCAAAGGATAACAAAATGCGAGTCTACTCAAAAATTACATCATTGGAGCATTCACCCGCTATAAGGTGGGCACCCTTCAGGACACCCTTATAATACATCTCAAGCGTGCGATACTTCCTTGCCCAGTGGCGTGCGGCCCCACAAGCTTCGTCATTCATCCTGCCCCAAAGGCACTTTAGACGGCAAGGGTCTGGCGGGCACCTTCAATGCAAAGGCGGAGTGCTTGATGACTTCAACCCATGGACAGCATCCACCAGCCGCCGCACTGCATCAAGTAGCTCCTGCATGCATGGCTTTGGGCCATAGCCGAACTATGAGCCCTTGATGGCCTGTTCGGCGACCTTGTGGAGCTCGACCAGCTAGCTTCAGGCTTGGTCGCTCAGGCACTGGATGTCCGCCTCAGATATATCGAGACCAGAATACCTTCCTTCGAGCTCCTTCCTCGCCCTAGAGAATGCGGCAGATCGACACACCGCAGGCAGATCGCGAACGCCCCGAGAGCTCAATTCGGTAAGTAACAAGTAATTCACTTTACATGCTTGCTTTGCATGAAGAATGCCTTACCCGCCGCTATCTTCTTTAATGCCTCAATTTCTAGGAGGGCTTTTTGGGCTTCGGCCTTAGCAGTTTTGGCACTCTCAAGAGCCGAGGCGAGCTCGGACTCTCGAGTCTTCGAGTCACGCTCCAAACTCTCGTGTTTTTTCACAAGGAGCTCTTGCCGCACCTCTGCCACACGCGCCTCCTCCTTCTTTTTTCGCTCGGCAGGCCCGCGCCGAATTGCATGCTCGCCTGACACCGCCTTCAGGGTCGCCACCTGCTTGTGGCCCCGTGAATACTCACGTTATTCCTGTCATTTTTGCAACCAAATCCTTTTCTATAAGGTATTACTTTAATAAGGTACTACTTACCTTCCTTGTCCTCGAGCTGCTTTCTTGGCACGGCCGAGCCTCGTTCTCGACCGCCGAGGCTTTGTTTAATGCATTGACCTCTCGCATAATAAGGCGGCAGAGGTCAGCAATAAACCTGCATTCCCATATTGACATATTTGTGTTAGACTCACAGATATTTTAGATCCTCGCCTCGGCTTTTCTTCCAACACCAAACCGAGCATCAGGCTACCGCCTATGCGGTACTATTTTTACATATCTTAAATTATTTACCTCAAAGCCCGTTAGAAGGTCGGTACAAGCCACCAGCCCGCCTTGGCGGATCGAATCTTTCTCGGATCACCGCACTCATAACAAGCAGTGGTGCTCTCGTCAATGGAAGCGCCTGAGCGCCCAAGCAAATTATCCGCGCCCGGTTGACGGAGGCCACCGGCGCAGTAGTCTCACCCTTTCTTACGAAGGCCCGCCATGTCGGACTTCGAACCTCTGAGGTTCTGACGAGTCCGCAGTGGCCGACTTGAACCCTCCGGTTCCGCCTCTTTCGCCTAAAGTCAGGAGGTCGCTTTGCGGCGCCTCCAGGACCACCTCCTCCTGGCTGGGCCCCTTCTGGGACCCCACCTCGACGTCGTCTACATCATGGGGGGTGGAGGCGGTCGGAAGTGAAGTGCTATTCACATCCGACGAACCTGTGGACCCGCCGACGAAGGGGAGATCGCCCTGGGCTACATGGGTTGTATTCATGCTAGAAGACACTATGCACAAAAGAGAAATCATGGGTTATTATGGAATCCGGACACTTACGATCTCGCCAGGCTTGGCCTCAAGGCCACTCCTCTTCGCCGCCGACGCAGGAACAGTCCCGAGGAAGGGTCCTTCCTTCTGACTCCTTCGCCTCCCCATTGGGGAAGCTTCCTCTTCTTCTCTCTCTCTGGGAGAGGCTCCTTTTTCTCCTCCTCTTCTTCATGGGAGGAGTCCGCCGGAAACATCGACGATGAGTCCGACACATTGGCGCCGAACTCCTCCGAGTTCCCGTGGCCTTCTTTCTCGATTTCTTTCTCCCAAGACCATGGCATGCCGAACCAGCAGTCCCATTAATCGGGCATCTCCTGGGTCTTCTGGAAAGGGAGCCGGACAGTTAACCTGTCCGGACATCTTCTGCCAGGCTTGTTAAAGGTAAAGGGAGTTTAGATCCCGCATAGAGTCAAACTATGGAAAACAAGTGCCCCGTAAAGGGTAAAATAGCTTACCTTGCCGGCTTGACACTGCGAGCTGAATCCACGATCTTCGGGAGTGGATGCGGGAGCCTCGGCGCCGTTGAATAGCACCTCTGCATCTTCGACGAGTGTCAAAAGCCCGCCAAGGTCTGTGTTGTGCCGGATCGAACTCCCACAAGTTGAAAGCCCGTGTTGGCATGGGAGAATCCGCGATGAGCATGACTTGACTACATTGACAAGCTTGAGCTTTGTTCACCAGGGTTTGGACACAGGATTGAGTCCGCTCAGCTCCTCCCGAATCGCCCCCACGCCAGCCCTTCTTCAGGAGGTGAGCCATGTGGGATGCCACATCTGAATTCGGGGCCGCTGCCCATCTGGGGTCACGCGGCTCGTGATGTAGAACCACCCCGATTGCCACCCTTTGATGGTTTCCCACGGCGCCTCGAGCCATGTAACGCTGGGCATCTTACCCACCATGGCGCCTCACCTTACGCGCCTACCACTAACTTCTTCTTGACATTAAAAGTCTTCAGCCATAAGTCAAGTGGGCTGGATGCAGAGGAAGGCCTCACATACGACGATGAATGCCGAGATGTTGAGGATGAAATTGGGCCAGATCATGGAAATCCAGGCCATAGTAGAACATGAGCCCCTGACAAATGGGTGGAGGGAAGCCCACCATGGAAGAAATGGGGAAGGAACACCACCTCTCATGGGGCCAGGGTTGGGGATGAGCTGCCCTCGAGGAGCCGAGCGCAATGTCGCTGACAAGTATCCGCCTTCCGCGAGTTTTTGATGTGCCCTCCGTGACGGAGGAGGCCATCCACTCGCCTCCCGCCTCCCGACATGGTTGAGAAGGTCGAGGCGAGATGTGCGGACTTGGGCGCTGGAGCTCGAAAGCGCGGAGATGGATAAGCAAAGGAGGAAGAAGGCGAGGTGAAAAGGTGGATCCTTATCCCTTATATATGGGCGATCAAACTATGCGCCCCACTAGCCCGTAAAACTCGCTATCTTCCAAGCGCCGCAATCAATGGCGCGGTTGGGTTACCCACGCCCGTATTGATGAGAATCCCGGAATACCGGGACACGATCTCTGCTTCGACAAGACGTGCCAAGGAAACCGCTTCGCTAAACGCGCTGAGGTGGAACGATAAAACAATTTGAATAAAGGCCTGGCCATGGCGTGACATCATGCCATGAAATACGTCAGCAGATTGAACTTGTTTAAATATTATTCTCTCTACGGTGGTATGTGGAGCTTATTTTGCAGAGCCAGACACTATCCTGGTGTTCACAATCTTCTATGAATTATTCGGAGGAGGAACCCACCTTGCAATGCCGAAGACATTATGCGTGCCGGACTCGTCATCATTGAAGCCTGGTTCAAGGGCTACTGAGGGAGTCCTGGACTAGGGGGTGTCCAGATAGCCGAATTATCACCGTCGTCCGAACTCCAAGACTATGAAGATACAAGATTGAAGACCCCGTCCCGTGTCCGGATGGGACTTTCCTTGGCGTGGAAGGCAAGCTTGGCGATATGGATATGTAGATCTCCTACCATTGTAACCGACTCTGTGTAACCCTAGCCCTCTCCGGTGTCTATATAAACCGGAGGGTTTTAGTCCGTAGGCCGAACAACAATCATACCATAGGCTACCTTCTAGGGTTTAGCCTCCTTGATCTCGTGGTAGATCTACTCTTGTACTACCCATATCATCAATATTAATCAAGCAGGAGTAGGGTTTTACCTCCACCGAGAGGGCCCGAACCTGGGTAAAAACATCGTGTCCCTTTTCTGCTGTTACCATCCGCCTAGATGCACAGTTCGGGACCCCCTACCCGAGATCCGCCGGTTTTGACACTGACAAAGACCTTCCTCTTAACAACATCATCAGGTATACCTGCAAGCTTAAATAATCCACAAACTTCATCCACATAGACAAGGTGTAAATCGGGATGCAATGTTCCATCTCCTCCAAAGGGATTAGGTAGCAGTTTCTCTATCATACCCGAAGGAATCTCAAACTAAACATTTTCAGTAGGTTCAAGAGGTTGAGGAGAAACTCTTGTTTACTGGTCGGGGCGAAGATGCCCCTAACAAGCCCTCAAAGGATTAGTTTCATAATAACAAGTGACAGAAATTTCAGCACACTATATAAATACTTCTTACCAAGTTCCACTCACCAAAGGCGCTTCACCGGCAACAAATACCGTAAAAGAGTCTTGATGACCCACAAGTGTAGGGGATCTATCGTAGTCCTTTAGATAAGTAAGAGTGTCGAACCCAACGAGGAGCGGAAGGAAATGACAAGCGGTTTTCAGTAAGGTATTCTCTACAAGCACTGAAATTGTAGGTAACAGATAGTTTTGTGATAAGATAATTGGTAACGGGTAACAAGCAATAAAGTAAATAATGTGCAGCAAGGTGGCCCAATCCTTTTTGTCGCAAATGACAAGCCTGGACAATTTCTTATAATGAGAAAAGCGCTCCCGAGGACACATGGGAATTATTGTCAAGCTAGTTTTCATCACACTCATATGATTCGCGTTTGTTACTTTGATAATTTGATATGTGGGTGGACCGGTGCTTGGGTGCTGCCCTTTCTTGGACAAGCATCCCACTTATTATTAACCCCTATTGCAAGCATCTGCAACTACAAAAAAAGTATTAAGGTAAACCTAACCATAGCATGAAACATATGGATCCAAATCAGCCCTCACGGTTACACATAAACTAGGGTTTAAGCTCATCACTCTAGCAACCCACCATCTACTTATTACTTCCCAATGCCTTCCTCTAGGCCCAAACAATGGTGAAGTGTCATGTAGTCGACGCTCACATAACACCACTAGAGGAGAGACAACATACATCTCATCAAAATATCGAACGAATACCAAATTCACATGACTACTAATAGCAAGACTTCACCCATGTCCTCAGGAACAAACGTAACTACTCACAAAGCATATTCATGTTCATGATCAGAGGGGTATTAATATGCATTAAGGATCTGAACATATGATCTTCCACCAATAAACCAACAAGCATCAACTACAAGGAGTAATAAACACTACTAGCAACCCACAGGTACCAATCTGAGGTTTGGATACAAAGATTGGATACAAGAGATAAACTAGGGTTTGAGAGGAGATGGTGCTGGTGAAGATGTTGATGGAGATTGACCCCCTCCTGATGAGAGGATCGTAGGTGATGACGATGGTGATGATTTCTCCCTCCCGGAGGGAAGTTTCCCCGATAGAACAGCTCCGCCGGAGCCCTAGATTGGTTCCGCTGTTCTTCTGCGTGGCGGGAGTTTCGTCCCGTAAGCTTGCTTATGATTTTTTCCAAGGTAAAAGACTTCATATAGCAGAAGATGGGCACCGGAGGGCCACCAGGGGGCCCACGAGGTAGGGGGCGCGCCCAGTAGGGGTGGGCGCGCCCCCCACCCTCGTGGCCAGTGTGTGGGTCCCCTGTGGTACTTCTTTCGCTCAATAATTCTTATTAATTCCAAAAATTACTTTCATGGAGTTTCAGGACTTTTGGAGCTGTGCAGAATAGGTTTCCAATATTTGCTCCTTTTCCAGCCTAGAATCCCAGCTGCCGGCATTCTCCCTCCTTATGTGAAACCTTGTAAAATAAGAGAGAATAGCCATAAGTATTGAGACATAACGTGTAATAGCAGCCCATAATGCAATAAATATCAATATAAAACGATGATGCAAAATGGACGACGAGATGCATAGCAACGAGAGGGAGAGGTGTCCACGCACTGCAGAGACCGAAAGCGAAGCGTTTAGTTAACGCGGTTGATGTAATCGAACGTCTTTGTGATCCAACCGATCCAAGCACCGAACGTACGACAACTCCGCATTCAGCACACATTTAGCTTGATGACGTCCCTCGTACTCTTGATCCAGTTGAGGCCGAGGGAGAGTTTCATCATCACGACAGCGTGGCGATCGTGATTATTGGTGTCAAAACTTGCGGATCTCGGGTAGGGGGTCCCGAACTGTGCGTCTAAGGCTAATTGTAACAGGAGGCGGGGGACACGATGTTTACCTAGGTTCGGGCCCTCTCGATGGAGGTAATACCCTACTTCCTGCTTGATTGATCTTGATGATATGAGTATTACAAGAGTTGATCTACCACGAGATCGTAGAGGCTAAACCCTAGAAGCTAGCCTATGATTATGATTGTTGTTGTCCTACGGACTAAACCCTCCGGTTTATAAAGACACCGGAGGGGGCTAGGGTTACACAGTAGTCAGCCATGAGAAGGAGATCTACATAGCGAATTGCTAAGCTTTCCTTCCATGCAAAGGAGAGTCCCACCCGACACGGGACGAAGTCTTCAATCTTGTATCTTCATAGTCCAACATTTCGCCAAAGCATATAGTCCAGCCTGTCCAAGGACCCCTAATCCAGACTCCTCAAGAGTCTCCCTAACCAGGCTTCAATGACGATGAGTCCGCGCAGATTGTCTTCGCATTGCAAGGCGGTTCCTTCTCCAATACTCCATAGAAGATTTTGAACACAAGGATCGTGGTCCGCATTGCAAAACAAATTCCACATACCACCGTGAGAGAGTACAACATTCCACAAATCTAATCACTGGCAACTTTTCACAGCGTGACATCACGCCACAGCCCGGTCATTATTCGAACCGTTTTTCTCAACCAGCTACTGATGTATTATGCAGGCGGTTTCTTGGCACGCCTTGTCGGCAGAGATCATGTCCCCTTATCACAAAATTCTCATCAATACGGGTGGGTAACCCAACCGCTTATCAATCGCGGGCGCTTGGGGAATAAGCGATTTTACAGGCAAGTGGGAGGCGCATAATTTCTACCGCTTTTATAAAGAGATAGGATTCTCTTTTTCCACACACGCCTTCTTCTTCCCCTGCCCATCCATTCTCGCACGCTCGAGCTCTAGCGCCCAAGTTCTCACCTTCTCCGCAAACCCATTCCAAACATGTCCGGAGCGGGAGGCAAGTGGATGGTCTTCTCCGTTATGGAGGAGGACATTATGAAGCTCCGGGAAGCCGGATACTTGGCCGCAAACATTGCGCACCGGCTCCCAAACGCAGGCCAGATAGTCCCTACTCCAGAACCCCACGAGAGGGTTGTATTCCTGGCTCACTTCGTCTGCGGAATGGGATTCCCCCTCCACCCATTTGTTCGCGGGCTCATGTTCTACTACGGGCTGGACTTCCATGATCTGGTCCCCAATTTCATCCTCAACATCTCGGCGTTTATCATCGTGTGCGAGGCCTACCTCCGCATCAAGCCCCACTTCGGCCAGTGGCTGAAGACCTTCAACGTGAAGCCGAAGGTGGTGGTCGGCCAGCAAGCGGAGTGCGGAGGCGCCATGGTGGGCAAGATGCCCAACGTCACCTGGCTCGAAGGCTCCTATGTGGAGATCGTGAAGGGGTGGTGAGGGAGTCCTGGACTAGGGAGTGTCCGAACAGCCGGACTATCATCGTGCGCCGGACTCCAAGACTACGAAGATACAAGATTGAAGACTCCGTCCCGTGTCCGGATGGGACTTTCCTAGGCGTGGAAGGCAAGCTTGGCGATACGGATATGTAGATCTCCTACCATTGTAACCGACTCTGTAATTCCTAGCCTCCTCCGTGTCTATATGAACCGAGGGCTTTAGTCCGAGGACACAACATACATTACAACAATCATACCATAGGCTAGCTTTAGGGTTTAGCCTCCTTGATCTCGTGGTAGATCCACTCTTGTACTACCCATATCATCAATATTAATCAAGCAGACGAGGGTTTTACCTCCATCGAGAGGGCTCAACCTCGGTAAAACATCATGTCCTCGCCTCGTTACCATCCGCCTTAGACGCACAGCTCGGGACCCCTACCCGAGATCCGCCGGTTTTGACAATCGACATTGGTGCTTTCATTGAGAGTTCCTCCGTCGCCATCGATAGGCTTGATGGCATCTACAACTAACGACGCTGTCCTGGGCGAGACTTTTCTCCCGGACAGATCTTCAGATTCGCGGCTTCAGATCAAGGGCTAATTCGCTTGGCCATCCGAGCAGATCGAAGCTACGCCTCTAGCCGTCAGTCGATTCGAAGCCTAAACTTCACGGCCGATGTCCGCGGAGACTTGATCTTCGACGACTCGAGCCACAGCCAGCGCGCCAAGACTGTGATTTATGGGCATGATCTAGCTCGCCACTTAACAAAGGCCTTTGGTGGCCGTGACATGAATCCGCTTCGGCCATTAGTCCGGAGCCGATCGCCCAGATCGAGGATCGGTGGATAGACGCCGCCTTGGGGGCTCCAACTTCCACGACGATGAAGCCGAACACTAATCTTGTCCCCCGCAAAACTCGTGATTCCGAGGTGCCGACTCTCACCGACTCAGCCTCCCACGCCCCCACCAATCGAAGTCGATTGGGCGCCGTTATGGAATTCACCGCCGCAGACATCTTCCAATACTCGCCTTTTGGCGACATCCTGAATTCGCTAAAGCATCTCTCGTTATCAGGAGAGCCCTGGCCGGACTATGGCCAGGATGGTTGGGATATGGACGACGATGAAATTCAGAGCCACCCACCACCCACTTTATAGCCACTGTCGACGATCTAACCGACATGCTAGACTACGACTCCGAAGACATCGATGGTATAGACGATTTATGTCGAGACGTAACAAGAAACAGCGCCTATAGGGCACGGAGGACCACCTTCATATACGACATATACATGGTGGATACCCCAAAAGAGAACGATAACAAGGACCAACGGGCCACGGCAGAAGATAACCCCGCCGATAAACAACCAAAACGGTGGCGCAGACGCCGCCCTAAGCCCCGCCGACAACAACAACGCTTCCCAAAGACCCCGCAATACAGCAGGGCACAAAAGCGACGCATTTAACATGCAGATAAGCAAATCGTCCAATAGGACGAAGTCGATAATCAGTCCAGTTGGCGAAAATGACGGTTCGGACGATCTCACGCCGGACACGCCACGAAGGTAAAACCTTCGAAAAGACTCGCTAACACCGCAAGAAGCTCAAGAAGGAAAAGCGGAAGCTCAAAACAGCGGAGGACACACTCAGAATGAGGTGGAGCAAAGTACTCAAAACCGCGGATAAATACGGCAATAGCCACCCATCAAAGAGCTACCGGAAGGGCAAGCTGCTACCAGAATTCGACAACGAGGCCATAGAGCCCGCACAGCCAAAAAATAAAGAGGCTGCATGGTCGGATAGACGGCCGGATGATAGACCAAATTCTGAAAGCGGTGCCGCACATAAACCAACCAATGAACTTGGAAGGACAAATGGCCCAGTCAGGTCCATCTACGGGCCAAAGAAGAAGGCCCCAGGAAGCAAGACAACACGTCTGGCAATTCAAGATAGCGCACACCCAAATA
Source organism: Aegilops speltoides (assembly GCA_021437245.1). Lineage (NCBI taxonomy): Eukaryota > Viridiplantae > Streptophyta > Magnoliopsida > Poales > Poaceae > Aegilops > Aegilops speltoides. The sequence continues at coordinate 55,480 of JAHHZJ010000623.1, read as the reverse complement.
CAGGGCGCCAAGACACCCACTATGTTTCACTAATGAAGTGCTGGACCATGAATTCCCAGCAGGATTTAAACCCATAAACATAGAGGCTCTACGATGGAACAACAGACCTTTGAGTCTTGATAGAAGATTATATACTACATATACACATGGCCAGAGGAGATGATCTCCACGCCATAAAATACCTACCCTCAAGCTCAAAGGGCCAGCCTGGCATTGGCTTAAAAGCCTCCCGAAAACACATCTGAAGTTGGGAAGAGCTCGAGGATGCGCTAGAGCAAATTTTCAAGGACTTATGTCCGCCCCTGGACGCAGATGATCTAAGTCATATAACTCAACAGCCCGGAGAGTCACGGAAATTCGGAACATGTTTCTCACCAAAAGAACCAAATAGTCGATCGTCTGCACGCCAAGCCCTAGCAGCTTTTAAACACAATGTCCGAGACGAATGGCTTGCCAGGCACCTCGGCCAAGAGAAACCTAGGACAATGTCCGCACTAACAAGCATCATGACCCGCTTCTGTGCGGGAGAGGATAGCTGGCTAGCAAGATGCAGCCCCAGCGACCCTAGTTCATCTGAGATAAGAGATGGAAACGGAAAATCACGGCGCAGAAAAGAGCAGCGCCGGAATAAAGAGAAAAGCCCAAAGAGCACGACAGTCAACGCCGGATTCAAAAGCTCGCAGCCAAACAACAAAACGCCGCCTTAAGGATGACAATGATGAGTTGTCCAACTTAAATAAGATTCTGGGTCGGATATGTCAAATCCACAAGACTTCTAAGGCCCGCAAACCATACCCATCGAGATTGTTGGTTTTCAAACAGTCCGCCGACTAAACGCCGAACACAAGGGGCCTGGCGCGCTGCTTAAGACGATAAACCCCACCAAAGAAAGCACCGAAAACAAAAGACTTTCCCACAAGAGGTCAAAGCAAAGAACTCACTTCATGTGATAATATGGAAAATAGTGCGACACTTCCTAAAAGAGCCTCGCACGTCCAACCCAAGAGACCATAGAGATTGATATCAAAACCAATCACTTTCACCACCGACTATTCCAAGCTGCTCAAACGCAGGACGGACTGCCCCGATATTGAATCCATAATTGACGGATTACAATTTACTAAAGTCCTAATGGACGGAGGCAGCGATTTAAACCTCGTCAGATTCAAACACACACGCAAGATGGGGATAGACCCTACCAAAATTCGACAAAGCTGCACTTCCTTCAAAGGAGTGACACCAGCCCTTATGCCAAGTGCATGTGCCCCTATTACTAGAAGTCGGTTCGATCACCGAACAATTTTCGCCGAAAACTAATTTTTCATATCGCCCCATTTAAAAGTGGATATCAAGCACTCTTGGGACGAAAGGCTTTTGTCCGCTTTCAACGCCATACCGTGACACGCTGCCTCTTACACTCAGGATGCCCGGTCCACGTGGCATCATTTCCGCGAGGGTCACTTCAAAGACCCCGACTTGGATAGACGAGTCCGCTTCAACAAAGTTAGGGGTTCCTAGACGCACACCTTTCATGTGGGCTGCGCAAGATAAACAACCGCGGGTTCATACAAACCCCGCTTTACTTATTTATATTTCTTCTTTTACACATATATTTTTCGCACTAATTGTTTTCAAACTAAGCGCCTCTCTTTACAGATAGACAACGTGCATACCCGCCCAGATAACGGCAAGAACGGAGACACAGTGCGACGCAAGAGGGACCCGCCAGAGGATTCTTTTCAGATTAAGACCTCGCGAAACCTTGTTTATCGCTCTTGTTGTTATTCTCCTTGGTTTCTTCCTATAGCCAAAGCGGAGCCTCGACGCTTTGGCATCGGCCGCTGTAAAAACCATGCCCGCATTCGACACTAGGGGCTTAGGGCATTGTTCTCCATTATCACAAAGACCGAACACCTTAGGGAGTGTTCGGCGCCTCGAGTTAGGCATTGTATGCATCAGCTCAATCATGTCTTTGGTCAAATGTTGGGTTTGCCTGCCCTGTTTTGCTGCCTTACGCTCAGATCATCGCTTAACGTGGCACCAGGAGAACTATCGCGACAGCTCCCAGCCGCCGGGCGAGCACCTCAAGAGAGAAAGCCAAAACCGATCGTCATGATATAGCGAGAGACTGGTCAACCACTCGACGACCACCGAATGTTTAGAATTTCGCTGACGAAGGACCGCTTCCGGTCAGCACACACGCCTCCAACTCGAGAAGTGCGGTGCCCCAAGGGCTATATCGTAGTCCCACCTCGAACTCCACCGCTAAGGAAAGTGATAAAGCATTATAGTCCGGATTGCCTCGCTTGCTACGCTACCACCTCCTTAACAGGACCGAGATGTCGGATTAACTGTGGAAAACGCTATTTTTAGAACACCCCGCACTTTGTGCGTGGGGGCTAAGCCAAGACTGCAATATTTCAGGTTATACAAACGATACGTAAACGGCCGCACAGAGAAGTTTCACTACTTGGGACGCACAAGTATAAAAAGCAGTTATAGCATAATCATCGCTTTTATAAGCTAAAACGCTCATTTGAACGTGACATTTTTGAGCATCGCGACTTTATTACACGAGCGCCACACATAACTTCCCCGAAATAGTGCTCGGCGGGAGCCGGCTTTCATCCAACCTCGGGCGGCAACAGCTGTGGCATCCATCTTCGCCCAATGTGCCTTCACACGGCAAGAGCCATCCGCTACCGATGCAGGCCGACCGCTTCATCTCCTTGATATGCACCGCCCAAGGAATTGCTGCAGAAGCCAAAGTAGCTCGTCGCTTTGGGCCTCTTCGCCGACATGAGCCACGGCGTCGGTCCATGGCAAGTCCGACAATCTATTCAGCTCGCCCATTCGCCAACCGTCGGTCAACGAAAGTGAGCGATCCGGACTATGGAATTGAGATCAAAATGGCTCTTCCGCCTTGTGATCCTTTTGGTCCGGAAGTGCTCAACGGCATCACCGCACTTGCCGCTAAGTCCATATACGGATCCTCCTGACTCCACACCGATCAAATTGAGCATACTTTGATCCATAAACCGCGACGCAGAGAGATATGGCTTGCCGCCACGATATCTCCGCTTGGCGAGTTCTCCTTCATGGCCCGCATTGCGTAACGGCATCCTTGGCCTCGGCGGTGGCCTTCTCAGTCTTCCCGCCCGATAAGCGCCTTTTCAAGAGCCTCATTGCGGTCGGCAAAGATCTTTAATTTCACGGCCAGTTCGCCATCTCTTCCTCGCTTAGGCAGTGTGCAGCCTTTTTGGCTTTCAACTCTCGGCCGCCTCGAGGCAGCCACTACTTCTTCGGGCTTGCTCCTTAGCTTGAGCAAGTTCGCCCAAGGCTTTCCACAAAGAAGCAGTCTGGTCCTGACAACAAAGATATAATTTATCGAGGAGGGCTTTGACCCCTTAATAAAGCAATCATGAGAAGTCATTTACCTTATGCACTCATTGTCGCCATTGACAAGTGCGATGTCCGATCCGCCGCCAAGTTGCCGATCAACTCGGCAACTCCACTAGTCCGCTAGCTCGAACTATCCGCCACCGCATAGGAACGGCGACATTCATTACTTATGATTTTGATCCTCGGCACTGTCGCCTTCGACAACCCACCGAGTCTCGTGGGCTACTATCTATACAGTATGCACTTTTATGTGCAAAACTTTCAAAAAAATAGAAGTTGCGTCATTTTCGCGTACCTCAAATCCCGCCAACAAACTCATAGCGGCATTGCGCAATCCGCTCTCGGCGGACGAAACCCTTCCAATCACCATACGCATCAATGCATGGTGATCTTCTGAGATGGATGCCCTCCCAAGCAGATTCTTTAGTTCTCCCGGCCGGATACTAGCGGGTGCCGAACTCTCTGGCCCCTCCGGACTCAGGGATACCCTCCGTGACGATATTTCAGTGCTCGCTCGCTTTATCTCGACGGCGAGCAGACGGGGCGTTTTGTTTCCATCATCTCCGGAAGAAGGTCCCCCGAAGATGAACTCATCTGAGAAGGCTGCAGGTCCGAACTGCAAGATAAATATTTCGGTTACCCACGGAAGCACAAATGGAGGTATTTCCTTACTAATTAACTCCCCTTTTCATACTCACGGCTAGCTGGAGGGCTGATCCTTTGGCGATGATTGTACGTCCGGATTCTCCCCGGACGCCGGACCCCCCGGTGAAGATCTCTTCCCCCGCTTAGGGGCTTTGGCCTCCGGATCTTCGGAGGCGGTCCTCTTCTCCCCCCTGGAAGGAGGGGTTTTTGATTCCCCCCTCTTCAGACGCCCCTTTGGGCGAAATAACAACTCCTCCATTTTCCCCATCGCTCCCTTCGATGGGCGCGACCTCCAACATTCTGACCAGCATGGGCTCCAGAGCGGTCTCTGGGAGGGGGGCCGGACACCTTATCAGCCTCGATCACGCCACCCACTCCGTGAAGAGTAATGGGTCGAGGCTAACTCTAGAAAGGCGGATAAACATAACGTCCGGACTCGAGCTAGTTACCCGAGTATCCGGGCGACATGGCTTAGGCCTGCCCCTCGCCAATTTCGACACGCCACCGCGGTCCAAGAACAATTTGCACATCTCCACGGGTGTCGCACCCATGAAGTGTTGAGAATCCGAGGTCCCTCCGGTTGAACTCCCATAGTCGGAGAGGATGGCGCATGCAGGCAAAATATGTGTCGGTAGATTAAGGTAGGGGTACCTCAAGACTTAATCTTGTGCACGGTAGCCGCAGCCCCCACAAAGAAGATCCACCGATGCTTGCCGGAGACCATTTCGCTCCCTACCAAGCCATTCAAGAACAAAGTGTGCAAGACCAAAACTCAAGACCCCGCAAGAGGAGCTTGCCGAAGGCCATTCCAGCTCAAGGCTACATTACTCCTACAGATCCCCGCGAGAGGAGCCTGCCGAGGACCAGAAACCACATCACAGAAGACACGCCTGGGCGCCCCATCGCGCGCTGGCGAGGACCCGGGGCGGTAAGTCACAGAGTCCCGACAAGCCCCCGGTCCGCAAGATCAAGGCCCCTGCAAGGTGCTTGCCGGGAGAGCTATGCCACGTGCCCGCACTCCCAGCTCATTCGCCCACGCTGCCGCCTCCAAATTTCTCCAGACGCTGGGCGGTGGTCAGGCTGCATGAAGAATGCGTGGCACTCCATGGTGGTGGCTACGCCGCCGGGCTAAAGAAGACGCAATGGCGGAGCTTTTGGGCGACGGCGACGGCATTTAATGCCCTTGTCCCCTCCTCACAAAAGTAGGTAGAAAGCACCGTAGCTGCACCGTTCCCGCACTATTCCAACTACCACCCTTTTACGCTTTTACCCCTCTACTCACGCTGACACCGCGGGTGACCCCTTGCCCTATAAAAGGAGGCCCATGCACAACGAGAGGGGTTCCAACCGTGGCTATTCTCGCGAGGAGGTTCGGCGAATAGCTACCTCTCGAGGGTTTCAGACACCACTCCACCGCTTTGCTCGATTCTCGAGCAAGATCAAATACAACACAATGCAGCAGAGGGTTTACGCGACGATCGCGTCTGCCGGGTAAAATCTCGCGGGCGCCGCCGACCGCTTCTCCGCGCAGCCTCCGCCTGCATCAACACACGAAGGGCCCTGCCCCATAGGTGCCGCGCCACCCATCGGTCACAGCGACATCTCGCGCGCGCCAGTAGGGGCGCCGAGGTTGTGCGAACCTGATCCGCGTCAAGCACCAAGACTCTTCATCAACCCTCCACTTTCCAGCAGCCTTTCATCGACAATCGCGCCATGGCCTCAAGACGAGAGCTTCGAGGGTCGCAGACCCATCTCCGTTTTCCTCGCCGCCACGAGCCGACGGCAGCGGAGGAGACGCTGGTGGAAGGGTGGACACCGGCGAGGGCGCCGCGTGCTACCAGATCAGGGACAGGACGGAGGACCACGCCGCCTCCAGAGACCCACGCCCATCCCAGCGCACTACCACCAAATGCGCCTGCGTTACAGAAGATGGTGCCCGTGATGTCGGGCTAGAACATGCCGGGCTCGCGGGATGCTCCGGACCGCTGTCCGAGCATGAGAAAGCGAAGCGCCGACAAGACCCTCGCCTCTTATCGCTACTAAGAGTCCGAGCACGACCTGCTCGCGCCGCCGCTTCCCGCTTCCCTACGCCCGCAAGCGTGTCTCCCTCGAGCGCTACGCAGCCGAGGACGCGCCATCGAGCTCTAAGTCCGGGCGAGGACGGCTCAGTGCTTATTCCGACGAGCGCAGCCTCGAACGCCTAAGCCCGGCGAAGACAACTTTGGTGTTCGCTCCGCAAATGCACCTCCTCGAGTGCTGCGCTGCCGTCAGAACGCACCATTGGGCACCTCCAGCGGGTGCGAGGAAACAAGAAAAGAAAAGCTAAGTCGCCGCACTTTCGCAGAGCACCTTAATCTCATACTTTTATTCGCTATATCCTCTCGCATTCATCGCTTGTGCCCAAACCTGCGCTACGAGGAGCCTGTTTGTGGATAGCCGCACCCTTACTTCGCTCAACACACTCAACGAGTAAAAGAGCGAAGCGCGACCAGCTTCGCACCTCGCTTCGCTTTGAGTCTGCCAGAAGTTGCTGCCGCGAACTAGACACGGCAAGGTTGCTTGCCGAAGCGACGCCAGCCAGCGGGCTGCTAATGTCCTCAGACTCAGCAAGCGCGTTAAGCGCCGCAAGTTCCTCGGCGAAGGCGAAGCGCACAAAGGGTGCTGGGTAGAGGTGTAACGTCGCAAGCCTTGCCGTGAGATGTCCTGGTATGGGAGGCTTGTGCGCGAGAGGAGCCAAGCCGTGGTCCAGCTATGCGATTTGTTTTGTTTCCGAGTCCGCCAACAAACACAAGTGTGCCGCCGCACTTTATCTTGCTTTCGAGCTTGCTCAGCAAGTTGCGCCGCAGCTGGCCCGGCAAGGTTGTTTGCCGGAAGCAACACCGCTTAGCGGGCTGTCCCGCTGCAAGCGTGTTCGCCTTACAAGCTCCCCAAGAGCGTAGAGCACAAACATAATGGCGACAGAGCCCGCATCGACAGTATAGTCAAGATTTATATACACTTACGTCACGGAAGTGGTCGATATCTACCTCAGCTGTTTTCATGACCAAATTGCAGCAACAAGGAGAACCAAAAGACCACACCAGCACCTAAGATCCGCAAGCCCGGATCACCGGGGCTGCGAAAAGCCGAGGCTCTTCCTCGGCAAGCCAGCCTCGGCTGGGCTGCGAACGCCAAGATTCGCCTCCGCAAGCTAGAGTTGCTGGGGCTGCTATTTCAGATAAGTTTTTCATCCTCGCCATGCATCCTCCTATGGACCGAGAGATGCGGGCTACGCTTTTGAACGAGCGTGTCTTGTAAAGACCAGACGTGGAGGAACCAAGTTGTGGCCTAGTTATGCATTTGGTTTGTTTCCAGTCCGCCAACAAACACAAGTGTGCCGCTGCACCCTTATCTTGCTTTCGAGCATGCTCAGCAAGTTGTTGTCAGAATCGGCCCGATAAGGTGGCTTGCCGAAGCGACACCACCAGCGGGTTGTCCCATGTCGCTAAGCGTGTTCGCCTTCCGCAAGCTCCCCGATAGCGTAAGAACAAGCAAGACACGCGTCAAGTAAAAGATTCAGTCCGCAAGCTTTCCTTTCTTTTCATTAAAACATCCAATTTAATACAAGTCCGTAGAGGATGAAAAACATGACAGAGAGGATTTCAAGTTCTTAATACAGCTAATGCCCGAGGGCTTACAAACTAAAAAGATAAGGTGCCCGTGATCCCTCTCCTGCTTTTCTCTGCTCAGAGTTCAGAGGTAGGTCAGGAGCCCCGCAAGACAGGCTTGCTGGAGAGAAGACCCTGCAAGAAGAGCTTGTCGGGAAGGGCGAAGGAGCGATTAGGAGGGCGGGCGGAGACGCCGCTGCGCCTCAGAGCTGCGCAAAGGTGACGGGCATGGGGAACGCATGCCCGAAGAACCAGCGGCAAGCCCCTGAAGCCCGCGAAGAGCCACGGGCGCCAGAAGACCCCAAGAGAACACCCCGGGGGCCGGCCAGGAGCTTGGCGGAGTCGGAGGCGTAGGAGGCAGAGCTTGAAGACGGGTAGTGGGACGCCAAGACGCTATCGGCTACTCGCCCTCGTGCTGCGACGTAACGGCCTTGCCGCCACTCCCCCTCTTCCTCTTCCGCAGCCTCCCTACGCCCGCCGCCAAGAAGACGGCCCCGGGGAGTTCAGGAGCCCGGCAACCCAGAAGGAGGGGTTGCCGGTGGCGCGCGAGGCAGCGGTGTCCGACGTCTAGTCGGGCCCGCCATCTCCCTCGCCGCCGTTGCCGCCCCTCCTCGTCACTCTCGCTCGAGGAGGGGCCTTCGCTATCCGAGGAGCTGTCCACACAGCAGCGCACCCGGGTTCCATAGTCGCCGAAGACCTTGACGGCAAGGAGGTCACCATCCAATAACTTGAAATGGAGGGTGAACCCCGCCGCTGCTATGGATCCGGCGAACGCCTTCCACCTCGGTCGAAGAACATCACGCCGGGCTGGGGACACGACACTCACCCGAGTGCCGCTGATCCCGCAGCCCTCATGCGTAGCTCCATCACGCCGGGTGGATCCGCCCCATCGCGTCCGCCGAACGGGACCGGCAGCCGGAGGCGGCGGCGAGGCGCCCGCGGCTTGATGAAGAACTCCCAGGGGTCATCTCCGTGGACCGCCAGGGTCGAGACGCCGGGCGACGGGAGGCACGCCGCCGCCGCCTCCCCCGACCGCCTCGCCACGCCGGCCTCGATCATGCCCGCGCCTCCCTCTCCCTCTCGTGGCGGCCCGCTTCCACGGAGCGGATGGGAGTGGTTCGCTGCCTAGAAGCGACCCGCGCCGCCACCGCCGAAGAGCCCGGATTCCTCTTTCCATGACGGCAAGGAGGACTGAAAGTGAAGACGAAGGGAGAAGTGGATGAGCACGGCGGTTGAGCACCCTTCCGCCTCTATTTAAAGGGGCGGTGGGGCTCAACCGCCCGGCCGACCAATCAGAGGCGAGAGAGCCAGAGGGGCGGGCCGACTCGCCTTCTCCGCCTGCGGACGGCTCGGTCTCCCACTTCGCCGCCCACGACCCTGTGGCATGAGGGCTGCGGGCGAAAAGCGGAGTCGGAGCGACGGGTGAAGCGACTCGCCTCGCACCACGGTCACGGGTGGATGCCTTAATGATCGATGCATCGCCTGCTGCCTCCCACGACGCCAAGAACCGACGCTGCAAGCTACGGAGGGAAGGCGGCAGGGCAGAAGTGGATTCGACGCCCATGGGCTTCACAGCACTGCAGACGTCTTGGGCCTGGCCCAACAGCGCCGCACTGTATGGCCCAGGCCCGGGCTCTGTCGGTGAGCTAAGGTAGGGGTACCTCAAGACTTCAACTTGTGCACGGTAGCCGCAGCCCCCACAAAGAAGATCCACCAGATGCTTGCCGGAGACCATTTCGCTCCCTACCAAGCCATTCAAGAACAAAGTGTGCAAGACCAAAACTCAAGACCCCGCAAGAGGAGCTTGCCGGAAGGCCATTCCGTGCTCAAGGCTACATTACTCCTTACAGATCCCCATGCGAGAGGAGCCTGCCGGAGGACCAGAAACCACATCACAGAAGACACGCCTGGCGCCCCCACGCGCGCCCGGGCGAGGACCCGGGGCGGTAAGTCACAGAGTCCGACAAGCCCCGGGTCCGCAAGATCAAGGCCCTGCAAGGTGCTTGCCGGGAGAGCTATGCTACGTGCCCGCACCCCACCATTCGCCCACGCCCGCCTCCAGCCTTCTCCAGAGACGCTGGCGGTGGCTGTGCTGCATGAAGAATGCGGTGGCACTCCACGGTGGTGGCTACGCCATGTGGCGAAAGAAGACGAATGGCGGAGTTTTGGGCGACGGCGACGGCATTTAATGCCCTTGTCCCCTCTCACAAAAGTAGGTAGAAAGCATCAGAGCTGCACTGCTCCCGCACTATTCCAACTACCACCTCTTTACGCTTTTACCCTCTACTCACGCTGACACCTGTCGGTGACCCTTGCCCTATAAAAGGAGGCCCATGCACAACGAGAGGGGTTCCAACCGTGGCTATTCTCGCGAGGAGGTTCGGCGAATAGCTACCCTCTCGAGGGTTTCTGACACCACTCCACCGCTTTGCTCGTGATTCTCGAGCAAGATCAAATACAACACAATGCAGCAGAGGGTTTACGCGACGATCGCGTCCGGCTGGGTAAAATCCTCGCAAGGCGCGCCTCGATCCGCTCTCCGCAGCCTCCGCCTGCATCAACACACGAAGGGGCCCCGGCCCCATAGGTGCCGCGCCACCCATCGGCCGCGACAATATGCCTGATTAGCATAACCTGCATCACCACAACTAGATTGATCTCCCTCGCCTGGAGGTCTCGAATCCGGCCTTGCAATAAGGGCATGTCTTTGGACAACCCCCAATTGAGCCCTTGGTTGACCCACGACATCAGTCGGCTTGGAGGTCCCGGGCGGAATGAAGGCGGCGGCTTTTGCTTGCTACCCTTCGGAGCGGTGATATAGAACCACTCTTGCTGCCACAGTCCGAGTTCCTCTTGAAGGGACCTCGGCCACGGGCATCGGCCTTTCGCTTATGGTCGCCTCGCCAGACTCCGCTTGACGCCCCGATCATCTTCGGCTCCACATTGAAGGTCTTCAGCCACAGCCGGGTGGGGAGGACGCGGAGGAAGGCTTCATGCATTTATAACGAATGCGGAGATATGGAGGATGGACTCGAGCCAAATCGCAAAATCCAGCCCGTAGTAGAACATGAGCCCTCTCACGAAGGGGTCCGCCGGAAGCCTAAACCCCACGGAGGTGGGATACGAAGACAACGCTACCGGCTCGGAGGGCACGGCCTGCCCTTGGGCAGGCAACCCAGCGAAATCTCGAGGCCTGTACTTGGCCTCACGTAACTTCAAAATATGTCCTCCTCCGTGACGGAGGAGGGGATCCACCGGCCCTGGAGGTCGGAGCCGGACATGGCTGAGAATCCAAAGCACTCGAATCTGGGGCTCTGGGTGTTGGAACTGGGAGCAAGAAGGAGATTCGAAGCGAGATTGAAGAAAAAAGAACGAGCCTTGGTCCTCTTATAAAGAGGGAAAATACCAAGAGCCATCTCCGTGACCGTTTGGGATTCACCTTCGATAGAGGAGGCGGGCGACGGGCACGGTTGGGTTACCCACGCACGTATTGATGAGAATCCCGAATAAGGGGAACACGATCTCGCTCGATAAGACGTGTTGCTGAAACCGCCGCTAAACGTGCCGAGGTGGTATAGTAAAAACAATTCAAACAAAGGCTTGGTAGTGGGTGATATCACGCCGCGTAATACGCCGCCAGATTGACTGGTGTACATTTTATTCTCTACGGTAGAATGTGGAATTTATTTTGCAGAGCCGGACACTATCCTGGTGTTCATGATCTTCTCTGGATTATTCAAGGGAGAAACCCGCCTTGCAACGCCGAAGACTATATACGCGCCGGACTTATCGTCATTGAAGCCTGGTTCAGGGGCTATTGAGGGAGTCCTGGACAAGGGAGTGTCCGGACAGCCGGACTATCATCGTCCGCCGGACTCCAAGACTACGAAGATACAAGCATGAAGACTCCGTCCCGTGTCCGAATGGGACTTTCCTTGGCGTGGAAGGCAACCTTGGCAATACGGATATGTAGATCTCCTACCATTGTAACCGACTTTGTGTAACCCTAGCCTCCTCTGGTGTCTATATAAACTGGAGGGCTTTAGTCCGTAGGACACAACATACATTACAACAATCATACCATAGGCTAGCTTTAGGGTTTAGTTTAACACCCCAAAAATTTAACCAGGTTTTTGTTATTAAAATTTTGCCAAGAGTTAAAGTTTTTGCCTGCAAGAATATATCTGTCGATCTCAAAACTTTTCTTTTAATAGTAGGGAGTTTTTCCCAAGTGGATCCTTCCGAAACATATTGGACTTATTTTCCCTCTCATTTAAAAACATCGTTCAATCAGGAGGTTTAATTATTAAATTATTTCACCCTGAGCTTTATTCATTAATGACTTGTTTTAAAATTTGGAGCTCTTTTTGAACTACAACCATTTGATATATTTATCTAAAAATCCCACCAAAATTTGGAGATGTCATGTGATGTTTTTAAATCACTTTTATACAAAAATATCTTTTAATCTTGAAATATTTTGAGTGCTACACATGTTTTTCTTCTCCGGTTCAGAGAGCAATTTTGCACTACAACCTATTTAAATATCTCTCAAAACTTCTACCAAAATTAGGGAGGTCAAGAGGAGCATATTATTCCACTTTGTGCAAAAACCCATTTAAGTTCTTTTGAAATTTTGAGTGAATCAACCTCTTTTCCTTCTCGTCCAATTTGAGGATTTGTACAGAACCACCATTTTAGTTGCTCCTATATCCATTATTTCTTTTTCTACTGGTAATCCCCCTTGCCAAACCCTTTAGTCCAGGAGAGTGGACCCATTGGATGATTCTAAGTTCTTGCAACAATGCCATTTGCTTTCTGTCCATAATTGAAGTTTTGCAAAACTTGCACTAGCAAGTTTCTCCTTTCTGCAAACTAACTTCACCACCCTCTCTTTCATCCACAGAGACACTAGTATGGAAGATTTGGCCCCTCCAAGTATAGCCTAGGTGCCTTTGGCATTTTGACAAACACCTAGAGTGCATGGACTGAATTGGCATGATCTCAAGTCTACACTATGAACTTGGCCACCTGACCAAACCACCTTGTCCATTGAGTCTCCTCTATCTATAACCTAGTCCTGTGGCTTGCCACCTCACCGCGACCTATAGCATGCCATGGCATTTTGCCGAGCACCTTCAGCAGAGCTGGGCGCGCGCTTAGAGCGCTTGCACGGCACGCAGGCGCTGGCCGCCACACACGCCCGCCCTTGTTTCGCCCACGAGCCGCCGACCGACCTCATCCGCCACAAAGAACGCGCTAAGTTACCTCAGGCGTTTACAGCCCGGCGACAGAGCTTTTGGCGGCACACCGGCGGCGCAGCTGCGCCTCTGCCGCTGGCGGGCGCCGCCTAAGCCACCTCGCTCGCCACCTGCCCTAGCACAGCCCGAGCTCATCCGCAAGGGCGCCGCTTAGCCTCGTTGCCGCCACGACGCTCGGCTTACAAAGACGGTCGCCGACGAGCTTATCCACGGCCGCCATGAACCGCTTGACTCGCTTATATAAGGGACCCCGAGCCCTCCGAGCACGCACGCAACCTCGGCCCACCTCCCTAGTCTCCCCATGGCAGCCAATCAACCCGAGGAGGCCGCCTTCCTCATCTCCGCAACTCCTCCGCCGCCACCGCCTCGCCAATCCAGCACCCCTAGTACTTCTCCGCTCTTCTTCGCCAAGAACTCCCACTTCTCATGAAAGCGCAACCCCGCGATCAATTTTGGCAAGAGACCACCGCAGCCCAAAAAGCACTCCGTCACCGGCTCCTCCGCTGAGCTCGCCGACGAATCCCTCCGTCCCTCGCCGCCAGCTTGACCACCGGAGGACCTCCTAGGAGAGGTGGATCCATCTCGCCCCGGATGCCCTCGAGGGCAACTGTCACGGCGACGATCGCTGGAGCCACCGCCTCGCCGGACAGAGGAAGGAGGGGAGGACGACTAATCAAATCTGACTAGTGGGCCCCTGACCCACTGTTAGTGACTCCACCCCGCCACGCGCTGTTAAGTGAAGACGAAACTCCAAGTAAGATAACCCTACTTAGAAAGCGATTTCGCCAAACGCTTTTCTTTTGCTTTTTATTAAAAACAAATTTTGACCAGATCTTTGACTGGTTATATCTTTTTAAATATAACTCCAAATTGACTGATTCTTTTTCCTACGTCTCTCAAATTTCACCTAGTTTATTTTAAGATTTATTTGAAAAAATTTCAGAACAACTTTTGGTGCTGTTTTATTTTGTGTGTTAATTCTTTATATTGCTAAAATAGGATTTTTGGAGAGAGGAGAAAGCATTCAAATGTTTTGGAGTGCACCCTACCTTTCCACACATTGAAGGCAAGCATTCTGAACCCCGGCATAATATTTTGGTGTGTTCGTTGACACGTTTATAACACCACCTCATTTCGAAGGACTTGTTATTTCATGTGATATGATCATTTGCATGGATGCATATTGGTGATTTCCATGCTGTTGGAAATGAGTATACTTGTGATGGTAATCATCCTCAGATATCTTGCATGCATGCCGGAGAGGAATCCGGGAAAGCCTCGGCCTTGGGTAGGCGTGAGCATGTCGCCGGTCTCCGTCGGGACGGGTATGTCCGGTATGCCATGGTAAGATATAATGAGTGTTGGTTGTATTGGTTGACATATATTTGTTATACATGTCATGCAGAAACTATGAACCTCCTAAGTCGACCATAGATCGAGTCTTGTGCCAAGAACCCCATACTTGTTTCAGATTACCACTGCCTCTACAACAAGTAGAGTACGGTTCAAGAAGTTGTCAACCTCTTTCTAGCACACACCGCATGAGAGGCCATGGTGGAAGATACCGTTGTAGCTGGTAGGCAGGCCACCTGGTCCGGGGCATGGGTGTTTCCGTTGGGATCGAGAGGGAGGCCACCCCTTAGAGCGCGATATAAATTTGATCCCATGCTACGCGAGGTTGTAGCCTCCCACTTAGAGTTTGCTTAACAGTGTCGTGGGTGATTCCGCATACGTGTGAGTTAAGCTGGTGTGTGTGTTAGGTGTGTTTTCAACAAAAGATCAGAGACGGAATTAGTCCCGATGGACTAAAGAAATCCGTTACTCGTGGGTAAAGAGTACACCCTCTGCAGAGATTAAAACCTATTCAAATAGCCGTGTCCATGGTTAAGGACTACAGTATGGGATGGGTTAAGTGTCGGTCTTAGTGTCGGTCTTCGGAGGTGAAGCTGTTAACCAGAACTGGAACAACATGGACTGTGACTTGTGACTAATGATGATTATGATTATTATTATTGTTGATTAACCCGTGATATTATTGTTATTATGGAGTATCTCTGGGATGGTTCTACCTCCGGGATACTCACTATGATTGTTCATTTTTAAAGCCCTTTATGTGGTGTCGCTCAGACGCCCGACTGTGGCATTTCTTTTAAAGCCCTTTATGCGGTGTCGCCGACGCCCGATCGTGGCATTTATTTTAAAAGCCCTTTATGTGGTGTCGCCGACGCCCGATCGTGGCATTTCTTTTAAAGCCTTTATGCGGTGTCGCCGACGCCTCGATCGTGGCATTTCTTTTAAAGCCATTTATGTGGTGTCGCCAGACGCTCGATCGTGGCATTTATTTTAAAAGCCTTTTTGTGGTGTCGCCGACGCCCGACCGTGGCATTTCTTTTAAAGCCCTTTATGTGGTGTCGCCAGACGCCCGATCGTGGCATTTCTTTTAAAGCCCTTTATGCGGTGTCGCCAGACGCCTCGATCGTGGCATTTCTTTTAAAGCCCTTTATGTGGTGTCGCTCAGACGCCCGACTGTGGCATTTCTTTTAAAGCCCTTTTTGCGGTGTCGCTCAGACGCCCGACTGTGGCATTTCTTTTAAAGCCCTTTTTGTGGTGTCGCTCAGACGCCCAACTGTGGCATGCTTGTTATTTATTACATAATTTTTAATACTTCCGTGACATTGCATATTCATACATCAGAGTTATATTTATCTTTGGGACTGACGTCATGAGGATAAATTATTGTCAGCACATCATTGTTATATTATACCTGTGTTCTAAATGTTTGCGAGTACATTCAAAGTACTCACTGGCTTGTCCCTGGCTATTGTCTTGGCCAGATTTTCTTGCACGGAGAGGAGCGACGCGATGACAGCCCCGAACCTAAGCAATGGAGATAGCAGCCTCGCGAAGATAGGAGTTAGCCTGGTCACTGTTCCTCGTGGGAAATGGAGTCCCATAGACACCGATGATCCATAAACCGCTCCGCCATCAACCACTAGAAACCATTTGTTGTACTCACAGCCGTAATGGTCTTGTACCACATATTTTTTGTATTCTGCTTGGAATTTCAGATTGTTGGAGCCTCATCAGCTAACAAGAATCCTGGGGCTGATGAGCACGACGGTCCTTTCTGGAAATTTATTACCCGGAAAACCGGTCATGACAGACTTGGTATCAGAGCCAGGCTGACCATTGGCTAATCCTATCTTAGCCAGGTCAATAAACTTAGGCAAACCAACCCACCGCACCATAACCAAAACCCAGCCAAGCTTCGCAAGATAGCCACACAAAGGACTTCCCGACATTTTGGCAGTCGGTGCCCAACCTACCAACCTAGGTTGTTGATCACGCGCCAGTAACTAGCAGCCAAGATGTCTCCCCCACAAGCGTGCAAAGGAAGACTCCGCCCCTTTTTCTATAAAAGGGCACGCTAACCCCAACCCAGCACAAAGACAGCAGCCTTCCCCAACCTAGCCACAATGCCTCGGCCCCATAGTGCACAATGAGACCACAGAACCAACCTTGAGGTTTTGTGACCATCCTCGCAAACCTCACCCATCGTGCCTATGCTAGAGGAGCCACCGAATATGTTGTGTACCAAGGACCCATGAGCAGTGAAGACCGCAATTCGGGCCATCAGGCACATCTATGGTAGGGGTCTAGCGCTCAACGCCTTACATGTTCACCGAAGAACAACTTCCTTTGAGCCACAAGCCATACAACTAGCTGCTCGAGAGGCTATAGTTCATCTCGCACTTGTCGCCAGAGTTAACTGTCGCCGCTCCACTACTACCCTGCACGCGAAGGGTATGGTAGACCACCCCAAGTTGCCAACGGAGATCACGAGATGGATCCCGCATTGTTGCACCTAGTGCGCTATGTAAGTGCACTAGAGGCACTCTTCGACCAGATCACCATTGATCTGATCGCAGCTCGAGGAGAGTTGGTTCGTCGAGCCCCAGCAAGAAGAGAAGACGAGCCCGACGCCGACAACCCAGTCGTGCTGTTTGGACAACCGATCGAGACCCTGAGGTCAGCTCCAGCCATCAACCGAGATGCTTTGATGACCCCAGAAGTGCTTCGTCACCTTTTGGGAACACAATCCAACGGGGTTGTGGCCAACAATCCCCGTGATGGTCATCATCGCTACCCGACCTCGCTGCTCCTCCGCCATCTCCGACTAATCCCGCAGTGAGACACGGGTGAAGACTCGACATCCACTGTGAACGCCTGCTTAGACATAAACGAGGTAGACTAAGCCGCATTTAGTAGTGCCGAGTCTCGGTATCCTTACTTTGTAATCGTATGCACCATGAATATTAACACAGCCTGTCACAGCTCTGCTTTAATAGTAGCCTTGCATATTTTGTCAACACCGCTGCATAATTTCCGCACAGCTACCAAAACCAACCAACGACAACCACAAGAATATCGCCTCTTTATGAGATATGTGTATCTCCGCACGGACCCCGACTTTGAGGTAATCCGCAGATTTATTACCTTTGACCACGGTAAATAAACCAGCCCAGATGTTATATAAGAAGGCCACCTTGTGACCTTGCCCAAAACCCTCACCTCGCACCACTCTCACAACCATCTCTTGTCATGCCGAGCCACAACATTCATCCGAGAACCCCGATGCAACCCCTGTAGCTTTGTCAAAATATTATGGACTTTACCCGCAGTACCATGGGTTCTACCCAGCCACCCCAAAGACGAGCTGTTCAAATCAAGGATCACCCCATCCACCTTGGAATATTGGGCAGCAGACACATTCCTCCCATAGACCCCAACCAAGATCCAATGAAGTTTCCTTCATGGGGAAATCTATGCCAACCCCACAACCGCCATAGAAGATGCTGCGAGAGAAGCGATTGCTCGCCGATCCGCAAGATTCTATGCCCGCTAACGCGATATTATTATTTTCCGAGTCGCAACACCCGTGGAGTGACGCCTTTCTCGTGGGCGATTGAGAAAGACCCAGCTTCGCCAACCTTATCCAAGACATCATCGCCAAGAGCATTTGAACCAGCGGGTGATGGATTATCTTCGAGTCTCGCTGATTTAAATCCTCGATTGCAATCGCAGATCACTAAGGCCCGACCCGAGAGACGATACATCGATCGGTCAATCCATCGCCTCCGATAGAAGAGGAGTGTATCCTTTACCGTAGACATTTTATCGTGACCACACCCGCCACTGCTTTCATTTTAGACGTCACTATTGTATTTGTTTTTGCAGCATTTATATTTGCATTGTAACTTATGCGTGGTACCTCAGTTTTGTGCGGTGAGTCGCGTATTTAGTTTCTACTAATATGAGTAATTTCTTCAGAATAAACTGGTGTAACCGCCAAAAATCCTAGTATGAGTTTTCTCCTTACCAATTGCTGCATCGTATAATTTCTCACGACATGGATTATTTTATTTCACACAGACAACGACCTACGTACACTCGACCATAATCATCCGAGCACCTACAATGTTTGCAAAACTTTGCAACGGTGTTACATCCGCTAACCACCCCTAACAACAGTTAGCACCGCACACCCCACCTACTCCTCGTGATTACCGCCACCACGGAGAGCCAGACCGAGCAGCAGATCACGGCGATCATCAAGGATCATTAAGCACAGGAGCACGGAGAGCCCCAAAGACCGCCGCCAGCCCTCCGCACAACAGATCACGCATCAGTCCGCACCACCTCTCGCCATTAGAGCCTCGCCTCGAGCTCCGCCAGCAGAAGCAGAGGAGAAGAAGAGAGAAGGAGGAGCGAGGCTGTGTGAGGAAGAAGAGGAGAACTCATGGTCATTTTATAGCTCGAGCTCGGTGTACGGTGGACGAGGTCCACCAGCCGTCAGCCGATCGCCGTGTTCGAGGCGAATCCATGAAAGCAAGGCCGACAGCAAGACTGCCCGCGAGGTGAGTGCACACTGCACCGGCAAGAAGCACGCCACAGACTACCAAGAGACGACCTAGATGCCCTACGCGCTAGACGCCGCCGGTGGAGAAAGCCGGAAAGCGCAAGGAGAGAGGAAGAAGAGAGAGCGAGGAAGAAGGAGAGATCGACAAGGCCCCGGTCCCACTCCGCCACCAGAGAGAGCATCAGGCCCTCGGCACGACCAGCGATTGTTAAATTTAGAATTTATTCAAAATTCACTAGCCCAGCCGAGAAATCGCCTGCTTTCATAAGCATGGATTTTTCCATGCAGCGCCAATACCACACTGTAGTTACTCACCACTTATTGCCCTCTCACTGTAGCCTCTTTTTACCGCCTGTGTAAAATGATCTTTTGACCAAGTAAAGGTATTTTTTTTTGTTTTACAACTCTTAGCAAATCTCGAGGACGAGATTTTTTTTAAGGGGGGTAGTATTGTAACACCCCAAAAATTTAACCAGGTTTTTGTTATTAAAATTTTGCCAAGAGTTTAAAATTTTTGCCTGCAAGAATATATCTGTCGATCTCAAAACTTTTCTTTTAATAGTAGGGAGTTTTTCCCAAGTGGATCCTTCCAAAAAATATTGGACTTATTTTCCCTCTCATTTAAAAACATCGTTCAATCAGGAGGTTTAATTATTAAATTATTTCACCCTGAGCTTTATTCATTAATGACTTGTTTTAAAATTTGGAGCTCTTTTTGAACTACAACCATTTGATATATTTATCTAAAAATCCCACCAAAATTTGGAGATGTCATGTGATGTTTTTAAATCACTTTTATACAAAAATATCTTTTAATCTTGAAATATTTTGAGTGCTACACATGTTTTTCTTCTCTGGTTCAGAGAGCAATTTTGCACTACAACCTATTTAAATATCTCTCCAAAACTTCTACCAAAATTAGGGGAGGTCAGTAGTAGCATATTATTCCACTTTGTGCAAAAACCCATTTAAGTTCTTTGAAATTTTTGAGTGAATCAACCTCTTTTCCCTTCTGGTCCAATTTGAGGATTTGTACAGCAACCACCATTTTAGTTGCTCCTATATCCATTATTTCTTTTTCTACTGGTAATCCCCCTTGCCAAACCCTCAAGTCCAGGAGAGTGGACCCATTGGATGATTCTAAGTTCTTGCAACAATGCCATTTGCTTTCTGTCCAGAATTGAAGTTTTGCAAAACTTGCACTAGCAAGTTTCTCTATTCTGCAAACTAACTTCACCACCCTCTCTTTCATCCACAGAGACACTAGTATGGAAGATTTGGCCCCTCCAAGTATAGCCTAGGTGCCTTTGGCATTTTGACAAACACCTAGAGTGCATGGACTGAATTGGCATGATCTCAAGTCTACACTATGAACTTGGCCACCTGACCAAACCACCTTGTCCATTGAGTCTCCCTCTATCTATAACCTAGTCCCGTGGCTTGCCACCTCACCGCGACCAGTAGCATGCCATGGCATTTCGCCGAGCACCTTCAAGGCAGTGCTCGGCGCGCCCAGAGCGCTGCTTTGCATCGCAGGCAGCTGGGCCGCCACACACGCCTCGCCCTTGCTCGCCTACGAGCCGCACCCTTGACTCATCCGCCGCAGAACGCGCTAAGCCACCTCAAGCGTTTTCCAGCGCTGCCGACAGAGCTTTTTGGCGGCACACCGCGCCGCAGCGCCTCTCATGGTCGGCGCCGCCTAAGCCACCTCGCTCGCCACCTGCCCTAGCACAGCCCGAGCTCATCCGCAGGGCGCCGCTTAGCCCTCGTTGCCGCCACGACGCTCATGCGGCTACAGAAAGACGGTCGCCGACGAAGCTTATCCACGGCCGCCATGAACCGCTTTGACTCGCCTATATAAGGGACCCCGAGCCCTCCGAGCACGCACGCAACCTCACCCACCTGCAGCCAATCAACCCGAGGAGGCCGCCTTCCTCATCTCCGCAACTCCTGCCGCCACCGCCCCGCCAATCCGCACCCCTAGTACCTCCCCTCTCCGCTCTCTTCGCCAAGAACTCCCACTTCTCATGAAAGCAACCTCGATCAATTTTGGCAGAGACCACCGCAGCCCAAAAGCACTCCGTCACCGGCTCCTCCGCCGCGAGCTCGCCACCGACGAACCCTCCGTCCCCGCCGCCACGACCACCGGAGGACCGCCTAGGAGAGGTGGATCCATCTCGGCCCCGGATGCCCTCGAGGGCACTGTCACGGCGCGACGATCGCTGGTTCCTCGCTCCGCTCGGGACAGAGGAAGGAGAGGGAGGACGACTAGTCAAACCTGACTAGTGGGCCCCCTGGACCCACTGTCAGTGACCCACCCCGCCGCCACGCGTGTTAAGTGAAGACGTAAACTCCGCAGTACGTAACCCTACTTAGAAAGCGTATTTCTGCCGAAACGTTTTCTTTTCTGTTTTATTATTAAAAACAGATTTTGACCAGATCTTTGACTAGTTATATCTTTTTAAATATAACTCAAAATTGACTGATTCATTTTCCTACGTCTCTCAAATTTCACCTAGTTTATTTTAAGATTTATTTGAAAAAATTTCAGAACAACTTTTGGTGCTGTTTTATTTTGTGTGTTAATTCTTTATATTGCTAAAATAGGATTTTTGGAGAGAGGAGAAAGGATTCAAATGTTTTGGAGTGCACCCTACCTTTCCACACATTGAAGGCAAGCATTCTGAACCCCGGCATAATATTTTGGTGTGTTCGTTGACACGTTTATAACACCACCTCATTTCGAAGGACTTGTTATTTCATGTGATATGATCATTTGCATGGATGCATATTGGTGATTTCCATGCTGTTGGAAATGAGTATACTTGTGATGGTAATCATCCTCATATATCTTGCATGCATGCCGAGAGGAACTGGAAAGCCTCGCCTTGGGTAGGCGTGAGCTTGTCGCCGGTCTCCGCCTGGACGGGTATGTCCGTATGGCATGGTAAGATATAATGAGTGTTGGTTGTATTGGTTGACATATATTTGTTATACATGTCATGCAGAAACTATGAACCTCCTAAGTCGACCATAGATCGAGTCTTGTGCCAAGAATCCCCATACTTGTTTCAGATTACCACTGCCTCTACAGCAAGTAGAGTACGGTTCAGTAAGTTGTCAACCTCTTTCTAGCACACACCGTACAGAGAGGCCATGGTGGAAGATACCGGTTGTAGCTGGTAGGCAGGCCACCTGGTCCGGGGGCATGGGTGTTTCCTGTTGGGACTGAGAGGGGAGGCCACCCCTTAGAGCGCGCGATATAAATTTGATCCCATGCTACGCGAGGTTGTAGCCTCCCCACTTAGAGTTTGCTTAACAGGTGTCGTGGGTGATTCCTGCACGCGTGAGTTAAGCTGGTGTGTGCAAGTTAGGTGTGTTTTCAACAAAAGATCAGAGACGGAATTAGTCCCGATGGACTAAAGAAACTGCTACTCGTGGGTAAAGAGTACACCTCCGCAGAGATTAAAACCTATTCAATAGCCGTGTCCATGGTTAAGGACTACACCGATGGGTCAAGTGTCGGTCTTAGTGTCGGTCTTCGGAGGTGAAGTCATTAACCGTAATCGAACAACATGGACTGTGACTTGTGACTAATGATGATTATGATTATTATTATTGTTGATTAACCCGTGATATTATTGTTATTATGGAGTATCTCTCGATGGTTCTACCTCCGGATACTCACTATGATTGTTCATTTTAAAGCCCTTTATGTGGTGTCGCCGACGCCCGATCGTGGCATTTCTTTTAAAGCCCTTTATGCGGTGTCGCCGACGCCTGATCGTGGCATTTATTTTAAAAGCCCTTTATGTAGTGTCGCCAGACGCCCGATCGTGGCATTTCTTTTAAAGCCCTTTATGCGGTGTCGCCAGACGCCCGATCGTGGCATTTCTTTTAAAGCCCTTTATGCGGTGTCGCCGACGCCCGACCGTGGCATTTATTTTAAAAGCCCTTTATGTGGTGTCGCCGACGCCTCGATCGTGGCATTTCTTTTAAAGCCCTTTATGTGGTGTCGCCGACGCCCGACTCGTGGCATTTCTTTTAAAGCCCTTTATGCGGTGTCGCCAGACGCCCGACGTGGCATTTCTTTTAAAGCCCTTTATGTGGTGTCGCCGACGCCTCGATCGTGGCATTTCTTTTTAAAGCCCTTTTGCGGTGTCGCCGACGCCTCGATCGTGGCATTTCTTTTAAAGCCCTTTTTGTGGTGTCGCTCAGACGCCCAACTGTGGCATGCTTGTTATTTATTACATAATTTTTAATACTTCCGTGACATTGCATATTCATACATCAGAGTTATATTTATCTTTGGGACTGACGTCATGAGCATAAAATATTGTTAGCACATCATTGTTATATTATACCTGTGTTCTAAATGTTTGCGAGTACATTCAAAGTACTCACTGGCTTGTCCCTGGCTATTGTCTTGGCCAGATTTTCTTGCACGGAGAGGAGCGACGCGATGACAGCCCCGGAACCTAAGCAATGGAGATAGCAGCCTCGCGAAGATAGGAGTTAGCCTGGTCAGCTGTTCCTGTGGGAAATGGAGCCCCATAGACACCGATGATCCATAAACCGCTTCCGCCATCAACCACTAGAAACCATTTGTTGTACTCACAGGCCAGAATGGTCTTGTACCACATATTTTTTTTGTATTCTGCTTGGAATTTCAGATTGTCGAGCCTCATCACTAACAAAGAATCCTGGGGCTGATGAGCACGACGGTCCTTTCTGGAAATTTATTACCCGGAAAACCGGTCATGACATTTAGCCTCCTTGATCTCATGGTAGATCCACTCTTGTACTACCCATATCATCAATATTAATCAAGCAGGATGTAGGGTTTTACCTCCATCGAGAGGGCCCGAACCTGGGTAAAACATCGTGTCCCTCGTCTCCTGTTACCATCCGCCTAGACGCACAGTTCGGGACCCCCTACCCGAGATTCGCCGGTTTTGACACCGACAGGTAGCAATCGGGGTGGTTCTATATCACCGAGCCGCGCGACGCCAACTGGGCGGCAGCCCCCGAGTTTCGATCCGGCATCCCCATGCGGCTCACCTCCTAGAAAGAGAAGGGCTTAGGCACGGGTTCATCGGTGGAGCTGACAAGACTCCAGAACTGTATCAAAAATATGATAAGCAAGAAAATCAAGCTCGTCAACATGGTCTAGGTCATGCTCTTCCGCCGGATCCTTCCGTGTCAAAGACGGACTTTCAATATGTGGGAGTTCGACCCGGCCGAACACCAGACGCTGCGAGAGCTCTTCGATACGACGCACGAATACGTCTGGAAGGTGCTGTTCAAGGCCTCCGAGGCTCCTCCGCCCACAACCGAGGATCATGGACTTGGCGCAAAGCGCCCCGCTAATTCGGTAAGTTTTTTATATTTTCCAAGATGGGCCTTTTCCCGACATGTTCGTGGGAGAAATCTAAGCTTCCATGTCGATTTAACAGGACTGTGTAGCGTTAGCGGAGCGGATTGACTGTCCGCTCATATTCAAGATCCAAAGACGCCCATCTTGACGAAGATGCTGTTTCCGGCACCCTATGAGGTGCCGGAGAAGAAGGCCAATAAAAAGGCCGTGGGGACCAGGAAAGGTCTCCGGCGCAAGGTTGTATCGGACTCATCGTCTGAAGACAACAAGGCTTGCTCCTCCAACAAAAACGAGGAGGAGGAAGAGGAAAACCTTCCCCCTCCAGCTGGGGGGGGGGGAAGAAAAGGAAGGCCGCCCTGTCTGGGGGGGAGAAGGGTCCAAGAAGGTAAAGACCCTCCCTCCGGACCACTCCACAACAGCCGCATACAACGACGAGGAGTGGTTGCCCAGGGACAAGCACCTGGCGAAGTCGTGAGTATCCGGACACTATAATACTTCCGGCATTGTCTTGCTTTATTGCTTCTTATCATGTTAAATATGATCGTGCAGTCCATCCAAGGCCCACCTTGATGTGTCCTCCTCGGACGGCTCTTTGGGCCAGTCGGCAATGAACAGCGATTCACTCCTGACGGCCACCACCCCCCGGACCGCGGACGGCACCAAGGTGTTATCTCAGAGGATACCAGACCAGGGGGAGACAGTTCTGGAGATGCCTCAAGGAGAAATCCCCGATGCCGGGCACATGGGGGGAAGACCCCATGGATTCTGGTAACGGGGGCTGTAGTAAGTTTTGTTGGGGAACGTAGTAATTTCAAAAAATTTCCTACGCACATGCAAGATCATGATGATGCATAGCAACGAGAGGGGAGAGTGTTGTCCATGTACCCTCGTAGACCGTAAGCGGAAGCATTATGACAACGCGGTTGATGTAGTCATACGTCTTCACGATCCGACCGATCCAAGCACCGAACGTACGCCACCTCCGAGTTCAGCACACGTTCAGCTCGATGACGATCCCCGGACTCCGATCCAGCAGGTGTCGGGATGAGTTCCATTAGCACGACGGCGCAGGACGATGATGATGTTCTACTCGATGCAGGCTTCGCCTAAGCACCGCAACGATATGACCGAGGTGGAATATGGTGGAGGGGGCACCGACACGGCTAAGGAACGATCACGAAGATCAACTTGTGTGTTCTAGGGTGCCCCTGCCTCAGATATAAAGGAGCAAGGGGAGGCCGGACGGCCCTAGGGGCGTGTTAAGGAGGGGGGAGTCCTCCTCCTAGTGGGAGTAGGACTCCCTTCCTAGTCCCACTAGGAAGGAGGAAGGGGAAGGAAAGAGAGGAGAGGAGAGGAAAGAGGGCCACGCCTCCCCTAGTCCACCGGACTCTCATGGGAGGGGCGCGCCACCTCCGGACTGCTGCCTCTCGCTTCCCTCAGCCCACTAAGGCCCAATACTTCCCGGGGGTTCCAGAACCCTCCGCACTCCGTTTTCTCCAAATCACCCGAACACTTCCGTGTCTGAATATAGTCGTCCAATATATCAATCTTTATGTCTTGACCATTTCGAGACTCCTCGTCATGTCCGTGATCACATCCGGACTCAAAACAACCTCGTACATCAAAACTTATAAACTCATAATAAAGCTGTCATCATAACGTTAAGCGTATGGGATTCTACGGGTTCGAGAACTATGTAGACATGACCTAGAACTATTCTCGGTCAATAACCAATAGCGGAACCTGGATGCTCATATTGGCTCCTACATATTCTACTGAAGATCTTTATCAATAAACCGCATAACAACATACGTTGTTCCTTTGTCATCGGTATGTTACTTGCCCGAGATTCGATCGTCGGTATCCAATACCTAGTTCAATCTTGTTACCGGCAAGTCTCCTTACTCGTTACATAATGCATCATTTCGTAACTAACTCATTAGCTACATTGCTTGCAAGGCTTATAGTGATGTGCATTACCGAGAGGGCCCAGAGATACCTCTCCGACAATCGGAGTGACAAAACCTAATCTCAAATACGCCAACCCAACATGTACCTTCAGAGACACCAGAGCTCCTTTATAATCACCCAGTTACGCTAGACATTTGGTAGCACACAAAGTGTTCCTCCGTAAACGGGAGTTGCATAATCTCAAAGTTACAGGAACATGTATAAGTCATGAAGAAAGCAATAGCAACATACTAAATGATCAAGTGCTAGGCTAACGGAATGGATCATGTCAATCACATCATTCTCCTAATGAAGTGATCCCACTAATCAAATGAGAACACATGTCTATGGTTAGGAAACATAACCATCTTTGATTAATGAGCTAGTCAAGTAGAGGCATACTAGTGACGTTATGTTTGTCTATGTATTCACACATGTATCATGTTTCCGGTTAATACAATTCTAGCATGAATAATAAACATTTATCATGATATGAGGAAATAAATAATAACTTTATTATTGCCTCTTGGGCATATTTCCTTCAGTCTCCCACTTGCACTAGAGTCAATAATCTAGATTACACAGTAATGATTCTAACACCCATGGAGTCTTGGTGTTGATCATGTTTTGCTCGTGAAAGAGGCTTAGTCAACGGGTCTGCAACATTCAGATCCGTATGTATCTTGCATATCTCTATGTCTCCCACCTAGACTTGGTCCCGGATGGAATTGAAGCGTCTCTTGATGTGCTTGGTCCTCTTGTGAAATCTGGATTCCTTTGCCAAGGCAATTGCACCAGTATTGTCACAGAAGATCTTCATTGGTCCCGATGCATTAGGTATGACACCTAGATCGAAATGAACTCCTTCATCCGCACTCCTTCATTTGCTGCTTTGAAGCAGCTATGTACTCCGCTTCACATGTAGATCCCGCCACGACGCTTTGTTTAGAACTGCACCAACTTACAGCTCCACCATTTAATAAAAATACGTATCCGGTTTGCGATTTAGAATCGTCCGGATCGGTGTCAAAGCTTGCATCGACGTAACCATTTATGACTAGCTCTTTGTCACCTCCATATACAAGAAACATATCCTTAGTCCTTTTCGTATTTCAGATGTTCTTGACCGTTGTCCAGGATCCACTCTCGATTACTTTGGTACCTCCCTGCTAAGCTTATTGCTACATACGCCAGTCCGGTACACAAGATTGCATACATGATAGAGCCTATGGCTGAAGCATAGGAACATCTTTCATTTTCTCTATCTTCTGCTGTGGTCGGCATTGAGTCCGACTCAACTTCACACCTTGTAATACTCGGCAAGAACCCTTTCTTTGCTCGATCCATTTTGAATTTTTTCAAAATTTATCAAGGTATGTGCTTTGTGAATGTCCTATTAAGCCGCCTTGATCTATCTCTATAAATCTTGATGCCCAATATGTAAGCAGCTTCACCGAGGTCTTTCATAGAAAAACTTTTATTCAAGTATCCCTTTATGCTATCCAGAATTCTATATCATTTCCAATTAATAATATGTCATCTACATATAATATCGAAATGCTACAGAGCTCCCACTCACTTTCTTGTAAATACAGCTTCTCCAAAAGTCTCAGATAAAACCATATGCTTTGATCACACTATCAAAGCGCTTATTCCAACTCGAGATGCTTGCACCAGTCCATAAATGGATCACTGGAGCTTGCACACTTTGTTAGCACCTTTTGGATCAACAAAACCTTCTGGTTGCAACATATACAACTCTTCTTCCAGAAATCCATTCAAGAATGCAGTTTTGACATCCATTTGCCAAATTTCATAATCATAAAATGCAGCAATTGCTAACATGATTCGGACAGACTTAAGCATCGCTACGGGTGAGAAAGTCTCATCGCAGTCAACCCCTTGAACTTGTCGAAAACCTTTCGCAACAAGTCGAGCTTATAGACAGCTACATTACCATCAACGTACTTCTTCTTAAAGATCCATTTATTCTCAATGGCTTGCCGATCATCGGCAAGTCAACCAAAGTCCATACTTTGTTCTCATACATGGATCCCATCTCGATTTCATGGCTTCTAGCCATTTTGTGGAATCTGGGCTCATCATCGCTTCTCATAGTTTGTAGGTTCGCCATGGTCAAGTAACATGACTTCTAGAATAGGATTACCATACCACTGTGCGGATCTTACTCGGTAGACCCACGAGGTTCAAGAGAAACTTGATCTGAAGTTTGTTGATCAATATCATTAGCCTCCTCACTAATTGGTGCAGTTGTCACAGAACCGTTCTTGTGATGGACTACTTTCCAATAAGGAGCAGGTACGATTACCATTTCATCAAGTTCTACTTTCCTCCCACTCACTTCTTTCGAGAGAAACTCCTTCTCTAGAAAGGATCCGAATTTAGCAACGAAAATCTTGCCCTCAGATCTGTGATAGAAGGTGTACCCAACAGTCTCTTTTGGGTATCCTATGAAGACACATTCGATTTGGGTTCGAGCTTATCTGGTTGAAGTTTCTTCACATAAGCATCGCAGCCCCAAATTTTAAGAAACGACAACTTTGATTTCTTGCCAAACCACAGTTCATGAGGCATCGTCTCAACGGATTTTGATGGTGCCCTATTTAACATGAATGCGGCCGTCTCTAAAGCATAACCCCAAAACGATAGCGGTAAATCAGTAAGAGACATCATAGATCGCACCATATCTAGTAAAGTACGATTACGATGTTCGGACACACCATTTCATTGTGGTGTTCCACGTGGCGTGAGTTGCGAAACTCTTCCGCATTGTTTCAAATGTAAGCCAAACTCGTAACTCAAATATTCTCCTCCACGATTAGATCGTAGAAATTTTATTTTCTTGTTACGATGATTTTCCACTTCACTCTGAAATTCTTTGAACTTTTCAAATGTTTCAGACTTGTGTTTCATTAAGTAGATATACCCATATCTGCTCAAACCATCTGTGAAGGTGAGAAAATAACAATACCGCCATGAGCCTCAACATTCATTGACCACAAACATCAAGATGTATGACTTCCAACAAACGCTGTTTCGCCCATAGTTCCGAGAACGGCGTTTTAGTCATCTTGCCCATGAGGCATGGTTCACAAGTACCAAGTGATTCATAATCAAGTGATTCCAAAAGTCCATCAGTATGGAGTTTCTTCATGCGCTTTATACCGATATGACCTAAACGGAAGTGCCACAAATAAGTTGCACTATCATTATCAACTCTGCATCTTTTGGCTTCAACACTATGAATATGTGTATCACTACTATCGAGATTCAATAAAAATAGACCACTCTTCAAGGGTGCATGACCATAAAAGATATTACTCATATAAATAGAACAACCATTATTCTCTGATTTAATGAATAACCGCCTCGCATCAAACAAGATCCAGATATAATGTTCATGCTCAACGCTGCACCAAATAACAATTATTTAGGTCTAAAATTAATCCCGATGGTAGATGTAGAGGTAGCGTGTCGATCGCGATCACATCGACTTTGGAACCATTTCCCACGCATCGCCACCTCGCCCTTAGCCAATCTTCACTTAATCAGTAGTCCCTGCTTCAAGTTGCAAATATTAGCAATGTAACCAGATCATATACCTGTGTACTATCATGAGCATTAATAAGGTACACATCAATAACATGTATATCACATATACCTTTGTTCACTTTGCCATCCTTCTTATCCGCCAAATACTTGGGGCAGTTCCGCTTCCGTGTCCAATTGCTTGCAAGAGAAGCACCTGGCCTCGTGCTTAGGACAAGACTTGGTTTTTTCTCTTGAGCAGCAACTTGTTTGTCGTTCTTCTTGAAGTTCCCTTCTTCTTCCCTTTGCCCTTTTCTTGAAACTGGTGGTCTTGTTGACCATCAACACTTGATGCTCCTTCTGATTTCTACCTCCGCAGATTTTAGCATCATAAGAGCTCGAATAGTCTTGTCCATCCCTTGCATATTATAGTTCATCACAAAGCTCTTGTAGCTTGGTGGCAGTGATTGAAGAATCCTCAATGACACTATCATCGTGAAGATTAACTCCAGCTGAATCAAGTGATTATTATACCCGCACATTTTGAGTATGTGTTCACCGATGTAACTATTCTCCTCCATCTTGCAGCTATAGAACTTATTGAAGACTTCATATCTCTCAATCCGGCATTTGCTTGAAATATTAACTTCAACTCCTGGAACATCTCATATGCTCCATGACGCTCAAAATGTCCTTGAAGACCCGGTTCTAAGTCAGTAAAGCATGGCACATCAATTATCGAGTAGTCATCAGCTTTGCTCGCCAGACATTCTTAACATCGCCGCTTGCATCAAGCAGCAGTTCGCACCCAGCGGTGCTTCTAGGACGTAATTCTTCCGTGCAGCAATGAGGATAATCCTCAAAGTTACGCACCCACCCATGTAATTGCTACCATCATCTTTCAACTTTGCTTTCTCAAGGAACGCATTAAAATTCAACGAACAACAAAGATGAGCCATCTGTCTACAACAAACATAGACATGCAAAATACTATCAGGTACTAAGTTCATGATAAATTGAAGTTAAATTAATCATATTACTTAAGAACTCCCACTTAGATAGACATCCCTCTAATCCTCTAAGTGATTACGTGATCCATATCAACTACACCATGTCCGATCACACGTGAGATGGAGTAGTTTCAACGGTGAACATCAATATGTTGATCATATCTACTATATGATTCACGCCGACCTTTCGTCTCCGTGTTCCGAGGCCATATCTGTTATATGCTAGGCTCGTCAAGTTTAATCTGAGTATTCCGCGTGTGCAACTGTTTTGCACCCGTTGTATTTGAACGTAGAGCCTATCACACCCGATCATCACGTGGTGTCTCGGCACGAAGAACTTTCACAACGGTGCATACTCAGGGAGAACACTTCTTGATAATTTTAGTGAGAGATCATCTTAAAATGCTACCGTCAATCAAAGCAAGATATGATGCATAAAGGATAAACATCACATGCAATCAATATAAGTGATATGATATGGCCATCATCATCTTGTGCTTGTGATTCCATCTCCAAGCACCGCCGTGATCACCATCGCCATCGGCGCGACACCTTGATCTCCATCATAGCATCGTTGTTGTTACGCCATCTATTGCTTCTACGACTATCGCTACCGCTTAGTGATAAAGTAAAGCAATTACAGTATGCTTGCATTTCATACAAGAAAGCGACAACCATATGGCTCCTACCAGTTGCCGATAACTTCGGTTACAAAACATGATCATCTCATACAATAAAATATAGCATCACGTCTTGACCATATCGAATCACAACATGCCCTGCAAAAACAAGTTAGACGTCCTCTACTTTGTTGTTGCAAATTTTTACGTGGCTGCTACGGGCTTAACAAGAACCGTTCTTACCTACGCATCAAAACTACAACAATAGTTCGTCAAGTTAGTGCTGTTTAACCTTCGCAAGGACCGGGCGTAGCCACACTCGGTTCAACTAAAGTGAGAGAGACAGACACCCGCCAGTCACCTTTAAGCACGAGTGCTCAAAATTGTTCAGATTTGAATCTTACTAGGTTCATCATCCTGGGTTTATGGATTCAGTGGCAAAATCCTAGGCTAAACAGGTCAAATCAACAAACTGCGCGACTGTCCTATGTAGAAAGCTCAAGAACTTAAGACGAGACCTCAAGCATTGGAGCAAAGGGATATCTAAGCTCTCAGTGGCAATTGCAAACTCCAATAAAGCGCTTAATGAGCTGGATGAGCTGGAAAACAAAAGAGCTTTAACAATTCCAGAGGGCAACTTTAGAAATTTTTTGAAACCTCACATATTGAGGTTACTCAAATATCAACGATTGTATTGGAAGGAACGTTGCACGGTGAGATGGGTCAAATTTGGAGATGAGAACTCAAAAAAATTTCAAGCCATGGCCTCGGAGAGATATAGGAGGAATAATAATGCCACTCTCACCAATGATAATGGGGACACGGTGGATGACCATGCTGCCAAGGAATCAGTTATTTTCGAAACATTCAAGCAAAGAATGGGCACATCTAAACAACACTCTATGAAATTTGATCTGTCACGCATCATTAAGAAAGTTGAGGGTCTTGATCAGCTAACTCTTCCGTTCACACACGATGAGATTGATAGGGTCATTATGGAAATGCCGGCGGATCGCGCTCCTGGTCCGATGGTTTCTCTGAGGTTTTCCTTAAAAGATGCTGGCCCATCATTAAACATGACTTCTATCAATTGTGCAACCAATTCCATGAGGGGGGACTTAATTTGGAGAGTATAAATGATGGATTCATTACACTGATCCCTAAGATAAACTCCCCAGCCTCAGTTAATGATTTCAGACCAATCACATTACTCAACTGCTGCCTGAAAGTTGTCACAAAAATCTTGGCGAACCGGCTCCAAAAAGTCATATTGAAGATAATTCATCGCAACCAATATGGTTTTCTAAAGGGACGATCCATTCAAGATTGCCTCGCATTGGCGTATGAATACATTTACCAATGCCAATCTTCAAAAAAGGAAATCATTCTTCTGAAACTGGACTTTGCCAAGGCCTTCGACACCATTGAACATGAGGCTATGATTGAAATTATGGCGAGCATGGGCTTTAATGACAAATGGTTGAATTGGATTAGGTGCATCTTCTCGTCGGGTAAATCATCCGTCCTCCTTAATGGCACTCCAGGATGCCAGTTTTACTGCAAATGTGGGGTGAGACAGGGCGATCCGCTCTCCCCTCTTAATTTTGTCCTTGCAGCCGATCTCCTACAAGCGGCAATTAATGATGCCTTTGCACGTAATGAAATCCAACTGCCTTTCCCTGCACAGAACCAGCAAGACTACCAAGTAATTCAATACGCCAATGACACCATACTTGTCCTTCCAGCCTGCCCAATACAAGCCTTGATACTGAAAAACATTTTAACTGATTTTGCAACATCCATTGGATTGAAGATCAACTTTCACAAGTCAACAATTATACCCATTAACTGCCCTACAGACCGTTGCAATCAGTTGGCCCGTAGGAAAATGTCATTTACATACCTAGCTCTTCCTCTGGGAACAACACGGCCAACAATTCTTGATCTCATGCCCCTTGTTTGCATGGTGGAGAGAAGACTTTCTGCCACCCTCAACATGATCTCCTATGGTGGAAAGCTTTCGCTGCTCAACTCTGTGATTACCTCTTTGGTCATATTTGCACTGTGCACCTTGCACTTACCTACTAAAATAATTGAGCTGCTGGACAAGATTAGACGTAAATGCCTCTGGACCAAAAAAACTGATCAAGGTGACAAATGTAACTCCTTGGCATCTTGGGATATGGTGTGCAAACCCAAAGATTGTGGAGGTTTGGGAGTCATCGACCTTCGAAACCAAGGGGACGCTCTTCTCCTAAAATTTCTTCACAAATTCTACAACAATTGGGATGTGCCCTGCGTTCAGCTGGTTAAGGGTACCTGTTATGACAGCCAAATCCCACATGCAACAGATCCCTGTGTTTCGTTTTGGTGGAGAGACGTGTCCAAGCTCATGCCGATTTTTCGTGGAATAACTCAAGTCCAGGTGGTAACTGGTACCATGGTCCTATTCTGGAAAGACGACTGGTGTAATGGCATCCTAGCAGAAACTTACCTATGTGCTTTCTCGTATGCCACTGAAGAGGACACCTCGGTAAAAGATTTCTTGGCCATTACGTCACTGCATGAGGCGTTTCATCTACCCCTATCCCCACAAGCATATGAGGAAGTAAGACAAATTCAACAAGATACCAGGGATACACTGTTGTCGAGTGCTTCACAACACAAGGCCATTTGGACGTATGTTGGGGAGACAAGGACTATACCACTCGCAAGTACTATGCCTTCTGATTCCGTGACATCCAATGTCATCGTGCCTTTCATTGGCTCTGGAAATCCAAATCAACCATGAAAATCAAAGTTTTTGGCTGGCTTTTGCTCTCGGACCATTTAAACACAAGGAATATGCTTAAGCGACGTCACTACAACATCGGAAACAACTATGATTGCATTCTATGCGGGCAACGCATTGAGGAAACCCTAGAGCATTTGTTCTTTGGATGTGCTATCAGTACCCAATGTTGGGCCACTCTAGGTATTGCCTGGCAACAAGGGGAGCCTAGTCTATCCAAAATTTCAATGATGAAAGACACTTGGGGGAGACCACTCTTCATGGAAGTTTTCCTTCTGGCGGCATGGAGTATATGGAAAGAAAGAAACAACAAACACTTCAGAGGGATTGCACCGTCCCGTGCTGCTTGGCTTAGTAGATTCAAAGTTGACTTATCCCTCCTAACTTATAGAGTTAAGGAGAAGCACAAAAACTTTATTCCTTAGCTTCTGTCCTCCCTCCAATAAAGTAGACCTTTTGTCCTTTCCCAAACGGAAATGGATCTGTAATTAACCATGTAACTCTATCACCTTCATTTAATTTATTCTTTCATAGTGGGGGTTTCCCCTACTGTTTACGGTCAAAAAAAGGTGAAACCAGTCTCGCGTAAGCGTACGCGTAATGTCGGTCTGGGCCGCTTCATCTCACAATACCGCTGAACCAAAGTATGACATCGCCCACAACTCACTTATGTTCTACTCGTGCATATGACATCTACGCATAAAACCTAGGCTCTGATACCACTGTTGGGGAACGTAGTAATTTCAAAAAATTTCCTACGCACACGCAAGATCATGGTGATGCATAGCAATGAGAGGGGAGAGTGTTGTCCATGTACCCTCGTAGACCGTAAGCGGAAGCTTTATGACAACGCGGTTGATGTAGTCATAGGTCTTCACGATCCGACCGATCCAAGCACCAAACGTACGCCACCTCCGAGTTCAGCACACGTTCAGCTTGATGATGTTCCCCGGACTCTGATCCAGCAGGGTGTCGGCGATGAGTTCCACAAGACAACGGCGCAGGATTTATGATGATGTTCTATCGACGCAGGCTTCGCCTAAGCACCGCAACGATATGACCGAGGTGGAATATGGTGGAGGGGGGCACCGACACGGCAAAAGGAACGATCACGAAGATCAACTTGTGTGTTCTAGGGTGCCCCCCCCTCAGACATAAAGGAGCAAGGGGGAGGCCGGCCCCCTGGGGCGCCAAGGAGGGGGGAGTCCTCCTCCTAGTGGGAGTAGGACTCCCTTTCCTAGTCCCACTAGGAAGGAGGAA
Source organism: Aegilops speltoides (assembly GCA_021437245.1). Taxonomy (NCBI): domain Eukaryota; kingdom Viridiplantae; phylum Streptophyta; class Magnoliopsida; order Poales; family Poaceae; genus Aegilops; species Aegilops speltoides. The sequence continues at coordinate 20,048 of JAHHZJ010000623.1, read as the reverse complement.
GGGGAAGGAAAGAGAGGAGAGGGAGAGGAAGAGGGCCGCCCTCCCCTAGTCCAATTTGGACTCCTCATGGGAGGGGCGCGAACCTCCGGGCTGCTGCCTCTCTCTCCCTCAGCCCACTAAGGCCCAATACTTCCCGGGGTTCCCAGAACCTCCGGTTTTCTCCAAATCACCCTAACACTTCCTGTCTCAATATAGTCATCCAATATATCAATCTTTATGTCTCGACCATTTCGAGACTCCTCGTCATGTCCGTGATCACATCCGGACTCAACAACCTTAGGTACATCAAAACTTATAAACTCATAATAAAACTATCATCGAACGTTAAGCGCATAACCCTACGTGTTTGAGAACTATGTAGAAATGACCTAGAACTATTCTTGGTCAATAAGCAATAGCGAAACCTGATGCTCATATTGGCTCCTACATATTCTACTTAAGATCTTTATCGGTCAAACCGCATAACAACATAATGTTGTTCCTTTGTCATCGGTATGTTACTTGCCCGAGATTCATCGCTTCGGTATCCAATACCTAGTTCAATCTCGCTACGCAAGTCTCTTTACTCGCTACGTAATGCATCATTTCGTGAACTAACTCATTAGCTACATTACTTGCAAGGCTTATAGTGATGTGCATTACCGAGAGGGCCCGTAGATACCTCTCCACAATTGGAGTGACAAAGCCTAATCTCAAATACGCCAACCCAACATGTACCTTTGGAGACACCAGAGAGCTCCTTTATAATCACCCTTACGCTAGGACGCTTGGTAGCACACAAAGTGTTCCTCCGTAAACGGAGTTGCATAATCTCATAGTTACAGTGAACATGTATAAGTCATGAAGAAAGCAATAGCAACATACTAAACGATCAAGTGCTAGGCTAACGGACTGGGTCATGTCAATCACATCATTCTCCTAATGAAGTGATCCCACTAATCAAATGACAACACATGTCTATGGTTAGGAAACATAACCATCTTTGATTAATGAGCTAGTCAAGTAGAGGCATAGTAGTGACGTTATGTTTGTCTATGTATTCACACATGTATCATGTTTCTGGTTAATACAATTCTAGCATGAATAATAAACATTTATCATGATATGAGGAAATAAATAATAACTTTATTATTGCCTCTAGGGCATATTTCCTTCAAGTTTGGCCCCCAACCGGATACTACGTCGGAACCTGCAGTGGTTCTGGATTCAGGCAGGTAACCCCTTGCTCAGGGGGGCGAGCCGCCTGTGCCGATGACCTCTGTCCATCTAGAGGCATCGGACAACTTGCTAGAAGCACTTCAAGGCGCTTCCATTGATGAAGAACACCATACTCTTATGAGTACGGTGATTGAGAAGGTTCGATCCGCCAAAAGCGGTTTGACCGAAGCATGCGCCAGCCTCCTAACAGGCTTTGAGGTAAGTAATCAAATTTTAAGAAAATATCACAGCATAGACAGTAGCCACTGATGCTTTGTTTGGTGTTTGGAAAGAAAGGACGAACAGAGGATCAAATAACAAACAGAGGAGTCTAATCAGAATATGTCTATGTGAATAAGCAGCGTCGCTGCTGGCCGCTGCCGCTCGTACTGTGGAGGTGTCCGGACTGAAGCGAGACCTGGAGCGGAATGAGGAAGAGCTCGGCCTCGTGAAGAGGTAGCTCGAGGAAAACAAAGACACATGGTGCCCCGTCTGTATGTCATATAAAGGAAAAGTTGTTGATGCTAATAGAAGCATCATGACTCTTGATAGGGGCCACGACCGAAGTGGCGGCCCTTAAGAAGGCGTTGTCCGAGGCCGAAGACAAAGCGGCCAAGGAGCGCACCGAGTGTGAGAAACAAGAGGCCCGGGTTGACGAGGTCCAGCAAGAGCTCCAGGACTTCGTCAAAAAATACGAGTCCTTGGAGCGTGACTCTAAGACACAAGAGTCCGAGCTTGCAAAGGCCTGCCAGAGCGCACATGATGCCAAAGCTGAAGCCCAAAAGGCCCTCCAAGAGGTTAAAGCGGCCAAGAAGATCCAAATTTGGAGCTCTCTAGGAGCATTCGCAGATCTGTCGCACATCATCTCTGATGCCACAGAATTCTACCAAGCTGAGGAAGGGAGCTCGACAGAGAAGTTGTTTTGGTCCCAGTATATTGGGGTCGAACACCTGATGCCCTTGAGCGACCAGCTGAAGCAACTAGTCGAACATCACAAGGCGGCCGAACTGGCCATGAAGGATCTCATAGTCCGGATGTGGCCTGGCGAGCCCCTGCCCAGCAGCTACTTCGGCCTGGTAAAGCGGCTTGTGAATGCCTGCCCGCGGCTTGAAGTCATAAAGCGATCAGTCTGTATTGAAGGTGCGCCCAGGGCCTTGGCCCATGCGAAAGTGCACTGGGCGAAGATGGATGCAGAAAAGCTGGTAACGGAGGGGCCACCAAAGGGCAAGGAGCATCGCCACCCCGAACAGTATCATGACAATGTCCTGAAGGGTGCCCGCCTTGTGGGGGAGGAATGTGCTAAGAATGTAATATTTTAATGAATGTACTCATGTCATCTTGTAATATGAAAACGAGTTCATGTGCGCTATATAACGCTTGTTGATTTAAAATATTACCTTCAGGCGCCGCTTATAAAGTCCGAGAGTTGGCCAGCTTGTCACTTCGCCCCCATGTAACTAGTAATCGGGTGTTCGGATAAATTTAAACACTTTTATCCAAATTTTTGGTCCTTTAAGGAGGTGTTTAGCGCAGGAACAAGGCAATCGACTATACAGCTTTATCACTCTCACTTAGCCATAGAAGTCTACAATTTTAAATTTTACGAAGCCTCTAGTATTCTGAAGGTTTAACTTGGGGCGCTTATACACGCCTAAATCGGACAAGGCTGATTCTCGCCCAAAGCAGTAAAAAATCTTTATGATTTGAGACCTCTCAACAATGTACCAGCTCTCAAAGACATCATGACAAATTTTCCGCTTTCATCGAGGTGCTCGTCCGGAAAAACCGGGAGACAATTGCAAGAGTTCTCCCTGTGCTACCTTAGCCGATATAGCAGAACGTAAGGCACAAAAACATGGGAGCCGGGCAAACCCAACTATTGACCCAAGACATTATTCAGAGTTGATGCATATAATGCTATAAGTTCGGGATCCGCACTGTCAAAAGTGTTCGGAATTTTCTTGCCGTGTTATGGGGTACACTGAAGCCCCTAGCAAACTGAACGTACCAAAATGTACGGGTGCAATTTGCAATAAATAAGCATTAAAGGAAAAGGATAAAGAAATGTAATAGTAAGCTGACGTTGTACATTATTTTCCATTGTTATTTTAATAATACTGCAAGGTGTATGTGTACAGGTGGTGCGATAAGCAAAATAGGACTATTTGACATGTCCTTAACCAAGGGCGAGCTGCATGTGCGTATGTAAAATAGGTATAGTGATCGATATCAGAGACCACCTGGGGATTCCCTTGTATGCCAAAGCTTCTTGTCTCCTTGGTGTTTCCATCCTGTTGTGGGTCCGATAGTCGGACTACCGGAAGAGCCTCCCGAAAGTAGGGACCTGAAAAGAAGAGGTGTGAAGATATACGGATCCTGGGCCGGTTGAGCCGCATTGTGGACCATGTCGTAGCCGTGCCTCTGCCTATGCCCATAGTATTTTGAGTGCGTAATTATGTACGCGCGACACGAATTTCACCGCTTGACTGGGACTAGGACAGAGGCCGAATTGCTAGGCAAGCTCTGGACGTGCCGGATTATCCTGTTGCAGGGTACTCCAGACTCGCTTGGCGGTGTCCGGGGAATTCGTCGCTGAATTGGCAGTCTGCCTAAGAAGGCTGCTTTGTACTTCTGTTGCGAGGTCCATAGTGTGCTCCTCCATACGGAGCGAGCGCTCTGTGTTTCCATTAGCTGTTATAACCCCGCTGTCCCGCATTTTGAGCTTGAGGTATGCATAATGCGGTATCGCATTGAATCTGCAATGCGGTTCGTCCTAGCAAAGGTGTGATAGCCACCGTGAAGGGGACGATATCAAGATTAACCTCGCTTCGTAAATTGTCCGAGATCCAAGACCACTCCTAGTGTGATTGAGCCCGTGCAATGTGCCTCTACACTGGTATGACACCTTTAAAGGTGGTTTTTGGGTTTGATCCTTGAGGGGTCGATGCCCATTTTGGCGACCAGATCCCGATAGAGCAGGTTCAGTCCCGCCACCGCCCATAAGGACTCGGTGAGGTGGAATCCACAATGATGGGGTCAAGGACCAATGCGCGTAACCGCCTCGACGGATATCGTTAGGATGGTCCTCGCGATCGAAAGTGATCGGACAAGAAGACCATGGGTTGAACTTTGGGGCGATCGCTCCATCGCATAGACGCCCCTTAGTGCACGCTCGCTTCCGCTTGGGAATATGAGTTATGTATATCATGTTCACCGCTTTCACTTGGGGAGGAAATTTCTTCCGCCCTCCTCCGTGTTCGGGCGGCCGGGCTCTTCGTCGCTGCCGCTTATGCAGCCCCTTTTACTTGTTTTCGCATTCAACTTGCCGACCTGTTTGAACACCCAGCATTCTCTGTTTGTGTGGTTGCCTTGTTTATCGGGGTGACGGAATTTGACACGAGCGATCGAGTATGCGGTCCAAACCGATGGGCCCGGATTGTTTCTTTTGAATGCCTTTTTTCCCGACCGACTTAGAGCCACCGAACCGCATTGACCGTCGTGTCTTCGTGTTGTCGCCATTGTTGTGACGCTTATGTCCAAAAGGCCATGGCTTGCTGCTATCTCCGGGCGCCGAGTGCCGTGGATTTCTTGATGTGTGGTTGCTATGAGCCAGCTAATCGCCCTCGCCCGCACAAAAGCGGTCATGAGTGTCGGAGGGCTGCCATGGACTTCGCTTCTCTTGGCTGAGGTGTTCAAGAGCCATTCGTCATGGATGTTATGCTTAAAGGTCGCTAAGGCTTCGCATCCGACATTCGACAATTTGGTTCTTTTTAGTTAGAACCGAGTCCAGACTTCGGCCGACTCTCCGGGCTGTTGGATTATGTGACTTAAGTCATCAGCATCCGGTGGTCGCACATAAGTGCCCTGGAAGTTGTCAAGGAATGCGTCTTCCAAGTTCTCCCAAGTCCCAATGGAGTTTGCCGGCAAGCTATTCAGCCAATGTCGAGCCGGTCCTTTGAGTTTTTGTGGGAGGTACTTGATGGCATGTAGATCGTCACCGCAGGCCATGTGAATGTGGAGGAGGAAATCTTCAATCCATACCGCGGGGTCTGTTGTACCATCATATGATTCAATGTTCACGGGTTTAAACCCTTCTGGGAATTCATGATCCATTACTTCATCAGTGAAGCATAAGGGGTGTGCGGCGCCTCTGTGCCGGGCTACATCATGAAGCAGTTCAAATGGGTCTGGTCTGCTGTGTTCGGCCCGGCCGGATTTGTTTTTAGTATATCCGGCGTGACGGTGATCGTCGCGCATTGGGGTGTGCCCCCGTGATCCGTAGATCGATCTTGATTGATCTGCTTTATTTTCCAATTTATCTCGCAGGACATGCGTGTAGCCTCGGGCCTTCGTGTCTTTGCTCGCTTGGCGCCAGGGTGCAGGCTCGACTTCGGGCTGATACGCCGCTTTGTCTCGGCCAGGAGATGGCCGGTCAACCGCATCATGCGCTGGCAGTGTAGGCTTTGATGCCTCCTCCTCCTCTAGTTGAGGTAGCAACCTGCGCTTTGGGTAACTTTTGGTAGGGCGCTCGAGTCCGTATTCCTCGGCTGCCAGGACTTTAGACCATCTATCAGTTAGCAGATCTTGATCAGCTTGAAGTCGCTGCTGCTTTTCTTTAGGCTTTTTGCAAGGGCTAAGTCAGCGCTTGAAGCGCTCCTACTCGACGGGATCCTCAGGCACGGTGAATTCTTCATCACCAAGGCTCACTTCGTCTTCAGAGAGGGGCATGTAATTGTCATCCTCTGATTCTCCATCTGTTGCCTGTTCCTTAGGGCTAGCTTGCCCATCCTCCCGTTCGACCTGCTCGAAGTGTGGCTGGGCGGGATCATTTTCGTCTTCGGCACCATCCGGATTGCTATCGTCTCTTGTGCCGGTATCGCTATTTTTGCTCTGGCGGGGCTTAGAGTGGCACCTATGACGCCGGTGCTTAGATTGCTTCTCAGGGGGAATATCCTCCATTGCCTCATCGCCATCGCCTTCTTTGGGCGTGTCCACCATATATATATCATATGATGAGGTGGCTGTCCAGCGCCCTGTGGGCGGTGGTTCTCGTTTTTCTCCCCGCATCGCCGCCCATACCGTCGATGTCTTCGGAGTTGAAGTCAAGCACGTTGGTTAAGTCATTGACAGTGGCTATGAAGTGGGTGGTGGGTGGGGAACAAATTTTTTCGTCATCCGCTTCCCACTCCAGCCGGACATAGTGCGGCCAAGAGTCTCCTGACAAGGAGAGAGACCTCAATGAATTTAGCACGTCGCCCAAGGGCGAGTGCTGAAAGATATCCGCGGAGGTAAACTCCATGATTGGTGCCCAATCAGATTCGATAGGCACGGAAGCACGCGGTTCGGAGCCTGTGGCCGGAGATGAGTCCGAGGGTCCGATGACACCGGCCTCATAGGAGGTGAAGTCGGTGTTTGGCTCTATCGCCACTGAGTGTGCGGCCTCCATGGCGGGGTCCATCCGCCCATCCTCGGATGGCACGATCTGCTCTGGATTGAGGGTCGGGGCAGCCGCAGGTGTGATCTCCCGAACACTGTCTGATGGCAGATCTAGGTCATGCTCGTCGTGACTGTTCGGTGCACCTGACATGGACTCGAATCAATCGAAGGTCAAGTCTCCGCGGATGTCGGCAGTATAGTTCAAGCTTCCAAACCTGACTCGATACGATGGCCAAACGAAGTGGCTGCAAGACGGTTACCAATATGAAGATCTGTCTGGGAAGGAAAATCTCACCCTGGACCGCATCGTTGAAGATGATTGAAGGAGCCATCAAGCTTTATCATGATGACACAGTGGAACTCTCAATGAAAGCACTAATGTCGATGTCAAAACCAGCGTATCTCGGGTAGGGTGTCCCGAATTGTGCATCTAAGGCTAATGGTAACAGGAGGCGGGCGATTTCGGTGTCAAAACCGGCGGATCTCGGGTAGGGGGTTGTCGGTGTCAAAACCGGCGGATCTCGGGTAGGGGGTCCCGAACTATGCGTCTAGGCGGATGGTAACAGGAGACAAGGGACACGATGTTTTACCCAGGTTCGGGCCCTCTCGATGGAGGTAAAACCCACGCCCCGCTTGATTAATATTGATGATATGGGTAGTACAAGAGTAGATCTACCACGAGATCACGGAGGCTAAACCCTAGAAGCTAGCCTATGGTATGATTGTTGTAATGTATGTTGTGTCCTACGGACTAAAGCCCTCCGTTTATATAGACACCGGAGGAGGCTAGGGTTACAGTGAGTCGGTTACAATGGTAGGAGATCTACATATCCAGATTGCAAGCTTGCCTTCCACGCCAAGGAAAGTCCCATCCGACACGGACGGAGTCTTCAATCTTGTATCTTCAGAGTCTTGAGTCCGCGGACGATGATAGTTTGGCTGTCCTGACACCCCTAGTCCAGACTCCTCAAGAGTCCCTTTAACCAGGCTTCAATGACGATAAGTCCAAATACAGATATAGTCTTCGCTGCTTCAAGGCGGGTTCTCCTTCAAGTTCCATGTACATGCCGAAAAAGTGTCCGGCTTCACCATAAATACTGTGTTTCTCGGCTTCACGCCTAATAATGGTATTTTCCACGCCGCACGCAATGCGAAAAGCCAGTATGCCTTTACGCTTTCACCCCTAGTTGTGTGAGTCGTCCGCCACAAAAGAGGCAAGAATCCAGATCCAAACCACACCGCCTTCCTCCCGCTGAATACCTCATTGAAGCGCTGCTTGACCTAAAAATCCATTCCATCATGGACCGTCAACGCTGCTCTTCTTCTCGCGCTCCCCACCACCGCCAGAGATTGGAGGAGGTGCCTGCTTCAGATCGCGAGCTAGCAAAGCTCCAAGCGGGGATATCTCCTCCGCCTTCATGATCCCAGGCCGAGCCGGCTGGTTACTTATCAAGGTGGGAGGCAAGCTGAGGCTACCCCGAGCCCCAATAAGGGGAGCGAGTATGCTTCATTCCCCATCTCGATAAGGGGACTCGGATTCCCAATACATCCGCTCCTCCGGCTCCTCGGAGTTCTACTTGACTCCAGCTCCACCACCTCACAGCCGCCTCGTCTCTGCATATCGCGGCTACGAGTCTTCACGAGCTGCTCCCGGCATTGAGCCCCATTTCATTGTGGAAGAGGCTGTTATGCCTCGCACTCGCTCTCACGAGGGGTCCATATATCAAGTGGGCGGCGCCAAATATGGCGCATCGCCGGGACCGGATACCCATCCGGTACTCCCAAGAAGGCATCCGAAGATTGGCCTTCAGAGTGGTTTTATATAGGAGACGCTCCGCTGCCGGACCCAGTCCGGATTGGTCTCCCGGAGTTTAGTGCTGCTCCCCTGAAGAAACGCCTAAGCTGGCGCCCACGGAGCCCTCGATTGGAGGAAGACAAGAGCGTCCATTACTTAATGGGCCGAATAAGATTGCTGGCCCTCTCTGGGTTGACCATGATCGGAGTCATGGTGACATGCATCATGCGGGGGGTACAGCCATTGCAATATAGAGGCCACCCCATGTGGGAGTTCAACGGGGAAGACGACGCCACCCGTCATGGCCGCAAAGGGCCGGACTCGACCGAGGACCTAGTGAAGATCCTGTCCGGTCTGTACAAGGGGGAGAAGGAGGACTTCCTTCAAACGAACCCCTTAAATGGGTTCTCCATGAACAACCCTAGGGGATGGGTAAGCGAACACCTTTAAGGGCTCAACCCATATTTCTGAAGTTTAGGCTTCTTACATTATGTCTTCGGCGCAGGATCTGCGCCGGACTGTGGAGGACATGGTAAGTCCCGCTCCGCAACCCGAGGATCCGGAAAGATCCCTAGATCCGGCCTCCGAAGAAGATCCGAACATCGAGGTAGAGCTGATCGACGGGGTATTTCACCAGCTCAGCATGGACAATGCTTTGGTCGCCATTACGGCGGACTACTCCTGACTGTGTCCGCTTCCTAGGTGATCGTGGGTCAAGCCCGACACCATTATCCCTTCCTTGCCCATTTCTAACCTTCGCGAACGATGGTATTTTGCAGAAGCGCTTTCACGGCGGAAACCGAGCTCGGGGCCGACTCCACAGAGGCTAGTCCAGCACCAGCAAAGCGGAAAAGGAGAGCGGTGCGGACGGAAACGCCGCCGCAAAGGTATAGCTCATATTTGAATTTTCAGAGCAACGCTCCAAGAAATGCCTCGAGTGCTCATGATCTTTGTAGAGAAAGAGCGCCGCCGGATCGCGGGCGCAGGTTGCTGATCCAACCTACACCGCCAGTGCTCCAGCCGCCCTGCCCGAGGGGAGGCAAGCGCAAGACGCGGCCGGATCCTTCTCCAACGGAGGATTACCGGCAGATCGTCCGCCACCAAGTTCGAGGTGGAGAGCGCCATGAACCATAGGCGCCACGACAAGATTTCGTGAAGCATGCTTTTCCCCGAGGCATTGGATGCCTTTAACGCAGAGACGCGATCTCGCGCCGCAAGCAAGATGGTTTTACCAGAGCTACGGAGCAAGATGTGAAAGACATACGGTAAGGGAATTTTAATGGTTGTATATATGAGTAGCCTTCGAGACTTAAAGTAGTTATGTTAACTGATTTAAGGATCATTTGAAAACGCAGGCTCTTACCGAGAAGAATGCCCGCTATCTCGAGCTGCAAGGTTGTAAGGCTCCAACTTGAGGTCAAGATTTTGTCGCCGCAGGAGGAGACACAGAGACCCCTCCCGGTAACACATTTGTATTAATAAGTATAAGCGCCAGGCGGCGCAAGCAAGTCTAATAATGACGCGAGGTGCCGCCGACAAGATCCGGACAGTAAGCAGCGTATACGCCAATGAAGGTCAAGCGAGAGTGTGCTGAATAGGGTGCAGCAAGAAAGGAACAAGCTCCAGATGCCAACGCTAAGCTCGGAGAAGAGCTAAAGGCGCTTGAGCCGAGCTGTCCGCTCCGTTAGGAGAATCAGCCGCTTCACGCGCATTTATAGTAGTGCTTGAGCGAACTCCTTTAAAAGAAGAGTTCGGGCGAAGAAGCAAATTGACATAGCATGTCTTGTAGGTATACTCACAGGTCGCCTCGCTGGAGGAGATGCCCAGATCAACGGGTGATCAACTTCCCGAAGCCGCAGAATCGCCGAACGGGTTCGGCAGCAATGAGCCGCGCCGCCTGTGCTTTATGGCCAGCCTCACCCTACCCGAGGGCCTCGGGAGCTTATGGAGAAGCTGCAGGAGGCGGCAGCGCCTGGCTTGGAAGATTTCGCCCGCCGTCAGGTGCCTGGAGGCTTGGGCCATGGTGAAGACGCTACATAAGAAGGCGGATCCCAACCACATGGCCGGGTTGGACCGTGGGGCCTGATGGTAAGGAGATCCCCGTGAGTTTAGTATACAGCCAAGTAGAGTGGCTGCTAAATTTTCCCAACGGACTGTAAGTTAGACAGCCTGTTAGACGGGATTGAGGAGGAATACAATCAAGAATTTGACAATGTATGTTTTCCTTTAAATGACATGTGAAATGCCTTCTAGCCGGATTGTAGATCGCTTGTCTTGCCGACCTTTTCGCTTCAGCCTCGATCCTAGAGTCCGGAGTGTGTCCGAATACCATTTGGGTTAAGAAACAACCGTGGTATGCATGGAGACCAGCGAGGTGTCATTAGTGCTTTATCGCATAAGTGCCCAACTAGTTATGTTATATTACATGGTTAGTAAGAAACATCTTCCAGGAGAATATTTCCGCTAAGGGTTCTTTTCCTCGAGGCATGCCCTAAAGTGCATGTCCGGACTGCAAAGAAAGCAAGAAAACATCCGGGGCAGATAGATAAATAGGTAAAAGTCATCTTTAAGTCACCGATCAATATTCCCTTAAGAACGCTTAGCTGCTTCACCCACCCCCGGTACACATCCGGCCGACCCGCAAGAATAATCGCAGAGGTGCTCCTTTACCTCCTAGCCAACAATCGGGAACGAGGGTAAGCACAGAGCCAGCAACCCAGCTTGGCCAAAACTTAAGTCATATCGATGCATATAATGGCGAGTAAAAGGTACATGTGGAAGCTTGACACATGTGCCGGGTATGAAACCTGTAATTGAGCTTCGTAAAAGAAGCCCCAGAATAATGAGTGCGGATGGCACATCATGCGATGCAAAAATGCGAAAATAGGCTCGTAAGGGCTTTTAAATAAAGAGGCATAAAAGAGAGACAAAAGACAACCAAGTGTAAAAGTTTGGACGAGGGAAGGGACGAACTCTTAGTCCGCGCTTAGGCATAGAATCGTCGGAGGCGGATGCGCTCCATGGTTCGCTCGAGTCGGTTATCCGACGATTTCGAGATGGTATGTCTACCGGTCGCAGACTTGATCGACAATGAAGGGCCTCCCATTTGGGCTTGAGCTTGTCCTTTTTCTTGTCCGCAAGCGAGAACTAGTTCACCAACGTTGTAAGTCTTGGCCCGTATTTCTGCTTTGATATCTTCGGCCTGCTGCCGATAAAATGCGGAACGAGCCTTCGCGACGCCACGCTCTTCCTCCAATGTGTCCAGCTGTCCCGCCGATCAAGCTCGGCCTCTCTTCTCATACGCGCACTCGAGGTGAGTCAGAATAATGTCACAGGCAAACTGCCTCAAGGCCAGATACCATAAAAAATGGTGTGAACCGTAGTACGGTTAGGCGTTGTCCACAGCCCCCAGAGTACGGAGTCGAGCTCCTGACCCAAAGCGGTCGGATTTAGTAAGTGACCGCACTAGTCCGGATTTAATGCCGCTCATTATTAGACCATTTGCTCGCTCCACTTGACCGCTGGTTTGAGGGTGATAGATCTGAAGCGTAGTCGAGCTTGATGCCCATATTCTTGCACCATGACTTAACCTCGCCGGCTATGAAGTTTGTGCCGTTGTCGGTGATGATGCTGTGGGGACCCCATAACGTGTACTACCCCGGATATAAAGTCTATCACTGGTCCGACTCGCTGCTTTTACCGGGCTTGGCCTCTATCCATTTGGTGAATTTATCCACCATGACCAATAGGTACCTTTGCTTGTGGGTTCCCTTTAGGGGTCCAACCATATCAAGCCCTGCATCCGTGAACGCCGTGTAATGGATATAGTTTTGAGGGCGTAGGCGCATATGGCTCGATTAGCAAAGAGCCGACAACCAACGATCTCGGACTCAAGTCCTCGGCATCCGCCCGGCCGTCGGGCAATAAAATCTTGTACGGAATGCCTTTCCTACAAGGGCCCGGGCTGCTGCGTGGTGACCGCCTAGTCCAGCGTGAATTTCTGCCAGGAGGCTTCGCCCTTCCTCTTCGGAGATACACCTTTGAAGGACTCCGGTTGTACTTTTCTTATAAAGTTCTCCCTCATGGACCTTGTAGGCTTTCGATCGCCGGACTATGCAGCGGCCTCGCTTTGGTGTTCGGAAGTTCTGGCCTAAGCAGGTAGGCTAGGAAAGGTTCTGGCCCACGGGCGATTATCGCCATTATAATGTGGGTGAAGGTGTTATGTCATTGGTGAATCACCGATTGGCACGGTTCTTTCTGGTTTGTCACTTCCGGACTCTCTTCCCATAGTACGGATGGCTTGAAGAGCCATTCCAGAAGATATTTGAGGACCGCATCACGCTTCGCGACCGATGCGTACAAGACGCCGGCCGCTTGGTTATTGTCTCTGCTATGTGATGGAATTCAAGTCCTTCAAACCGAGCTGACATTTTTAGGACAGCGCTATGATATGCTGCCATTTTTGGATCCTTGGCGCCAAAGTCTCCGCTTATTTGGGATATTGCAAGGTTTGAATCCCTCACAGCATTCTCGAGGCGCTGAATGCCCATGGAGATCGCCATCCGGAGACCATGTAACAGGCCTCGATTCGGCTGCATTGTTGGAGTCCGTGTACATTATTTGAAGTACATACTGGACTGTATCTCCGGTTGGGGACGTCAATACGACGCCAGCCCCCAGTCCGGCCAACATTTTAGTCCAGTTGGAGTATGCGCCATACTCTTTAGGGAGTTCGGCTTCGGTCCATTCGGCGACGAAGTCAGCCAAAACTTGTGACTTTATAGCTCCCCGAGGTTTATAAGTTATATCGAATGGTAAGAGCTCAATGGCCCATTTTGCAATCCTGCCCGTTGCGTCGCGGTTATTTATGATGTCATTGAGTGGTACTTTAGAGGCCACTGTTATCGAACAGTCTCGAAAGTAGTGCCGGAGTTTCCGGGACGCCATGAACACCGCATATGCTATCTTCTGATAGTGCGGGTAACGGGATTTGCAGGGGGTTAACACAGGGATACATAATACACTAGTTTTTGAAGAGGGAATTTCTGCCTTCCGCCGCCTGCTCGACGACGAGGACCGCGCTACAACTTGATGCGTTGTCTGCGATGTATAATAACATTGGTTCGCCCAAAGTGGGCGCAGCCAGACCGGATTTGTTGCCAATATGGCCTTTTATTTCTTCGAGTCCGGCAAAGGCAGATCCGCCCACTCAGTGTTCGCAAGCGCCTGAGGAGGCGAGTAGAGAGGCAGCGCTTTTCTCCTAGACGGGATATAAGCGCTCAAGGCTGCTAGGCATCCCGTTAATTTGTGTATCTGCTGGGGTCTTTTGAATATCCTCGGTACTAAAGTAGGGTACCTTAATACCTTTAACTTGTGCACGGGCAGCAGTAGCTCTGGCTCACAGGCTTGCTTCGCTGCCCGCCAAGGTCCTTCGTTATTCCTATTATCGCCATTCAAGAACAAAGTGTTATCCGAGAAGACAAGGCCCCGGAAAGAGGAGCTTGCCGAAGGGAGGAAGTCCCCGCAAGAGGAGCTTGCCGAAGGATAAAAGACCCCTGCAAGAGGAACTTGCCGAAGGCCAACCAAGGCACTTCAAAAACTTGCCGCGACGCTTCACAAGGCCCCGCAAGGCACGACGAGCGGCAAGCTTATGGGTGCGACAAGACAACGGGTTGCGCAAGGCGCTTGCGCGGCGCAAGGCTGCCACTCTACACCCGAAGCTCGAGCGATCCGACGACGCAGGTCGCCACAGGATCGCCTCCCGTGCACGTGGAGGGGTAGTCGCACAAATGAAAGCAAAGGCGAGGTGGCGTTGGTTGACAAGGAGGCCATCATGGTAATCGGTGGCGCTTCTAACGGCTTCCTCAGCACCGCTGGGGTGACCAGACAGGCATTAAATGCCCCCGCCCCCGCCACGAGAGTTAGGTAGGGGCATCGCTGATAGTGGTTGTACCAACCTGCGCTTTTTTACTTTACCTCTTTTCTACGCTGTTACTGTCGGCGACCCTTTAACCTATAAAAGGAGGCCCATGCACGAGAGGGGGTTCGGTTCGACTCATTCGACACCACAGCATACCCACGCCTCAAGCAAGAACAAATACAAACACAAAGCAGGAGTAGGAGTTTTATCTCCTGAGAGCTCAAGCCGGGTAAAATCCCCAACGGCTCGCCAATCTGCATGAGGTGCTCCCTCCGCCCCTTGCCGACCGTATACCTCTGCCCCATAGGTGCTCGTTCCCCGCAACATCTTTGGCGCGCTAGGTAGGGGGGCGTCGAGGTCGTGCGTATCTGATCCGGCGTCACACGCTACATCAACGCTTTCATTGACATGCCACTCAAGAAGAAGACTTCGAGGTGTCCGCCCGCTCATGATTATCCTACCGCCACCGGAGCAAATGAGCGGTGGGTGGACGCCGCGGAGGAGCGGGCGCCGGCGGGGACTCTACATCATCACCCGTCCAAGGACAAGGCCCCGCAAGGTTCAGCGTCAAGACATCCACCGCACCTCCCTGTGAGGTGCAGGATCGACAACGCCCACGGTGCTCCTAGTACCGCATCTGCTGGAACAAGGCCTGTTGGTGGGTCGCGGGACGCCAAGGCCAACATACACGCCAACACGCCGGCACGAAGCAAAGGCGGTCACCGGGCGAGATGTTGCCCTTCTAACACCTGTTAGGAGTTTGAGCATGTCCCGTGACTCGGCCGCCACCACCGCCACCTAAGACTTCCAGAGGAAGCACCGCCCCAGCCCAGTTGTTTCTAGATTACCCTCCAAAGCTGCATAAGATCGACGACTAGAGGGCCGCCATTTATAGCCTCATTGGCTTTGCTAACGGCGACAAGCCCGCAACCGAAAGCACATCAAAGCCCCTGCAAGACGCCCAGCGCAAGCCGACGCCGACAAGACCGGGCTAAAGCTACCACTGCACTTCCCCGCCTGAAGGCTAAGATCGCCACCACCGACCAACCTCGACACCGACTCCACGCTGCTTGACCTGACGAAGCTCACCGCGATCAGCGCCAAGTTCTTCAAGAACGACGACATCGAAGACGCCGACTCGTGATCGAAGCGCAGAAGAGAAGCGCGACACCATCTGACTAGCGCCTGGACCCACTGTCGGCGGCATGCATGCGCCAGGGGAACCAGGTGACTTGCTCAGACGCTGCAGGTTGCCCTGCTCACCCGTGAGCTGCGGTAAGTCCAAAGGTCACAAGACCAAGAACTTCTGCCGACGCGTCTTAGAAGTACGATGGCAGGATACATCCGCCGGAGTTTTCGCCGTCTACACCATCACGTGCAAAGCGTCGGGCGCGACGAGAAGATCTCGCCAACTACCTCACCGCGTGCTCGCC
Source organism: Aegilops speltoides (assembly GCA_021437245.1). Taxonomy (NCBI): domain Eukaryota; kingdom Viridiplantae; phylum Streptophyta; class Magnoliopsida; order Poales; family Poaceae; genus Aegilops; species Aegilops speltoides. The sequence goes on along the minus strand of JAHHZJ010000623.1, from coordinate 4,267 downwards.
CAATGTCGATCTTGGCTCATGCACTTGCCGGACAACTCCATCTCTTCATGGCGGATCTGTGTCATCGGGCTTGTTTGCGCTTTCACAGCGGCCACAAACCCCATGGCCAGAGAGCGATCTTCATCCGTCGCCCGTATGAGGAGAACCCCGCGCAAGTACATACAAGAGATTCAGTAGTGCAGCGCAATATCCCGCACGCTCCACCCCTGCCGCTGGTTATTATCGCGTTCCATCGAACGGCGAATCAGCAGGATGAGGGAGGAGATGCGATGTGCAGTAAGATCGAGATGTCACGAGCTATACGCCTAGCCGGCTAAGTGTGCACGGGCCGAGGAGGAGGAAAATCCCGGAGAGAATGAGCAGTATGGGTCTGACAAGGAGGATGCCCTCCGCAAAGAAGAACCGAGGCGGAATAATGTAAAGAGAAAGGCTAAGGATGTGCTAGTCGCTGAGCAGTCCGCAAGAACGGAGGCGGCACCGACAAGGCCAAAGCCGGTGACTCAAGTAGGCTGTGGTGGCCGGGCCGACAAGTGGATGTTCCTGCAAGCAAGATTGCAAGATCCATCGACCAAGGGCCATGACCTCCAAGCATGCAAGAAGGTTGAGCAGATGGCGTGAGCTACAGAAGCTGAATATGAGCTGTCATGACAAGGAGAAGGCCCAGAAGGTGGCGAGGGTCCGCAAGAAGCATCCCGCCCGGGAGGGCGCCAAGAGAAGACCAAGCAGCGGGTAAGGAGACAGCCTCTGCCGCCGTACAAGGACTAAGACTAAGATGAGGAAGATGAGATGGAGGAGGATGAGACCGACGAGCAAGAGTTTCAAGGCAACGGAGGTTTTGTGTGCTCACGGGCGTGCTTTGCACACCTCGCACCACCAACTCAAACAAAGGTGCGGAAGTGAACGAGCAGAATCCGTCCGCCGAGTCAAGCAAAACCCGGCGTGGTCTGAAGACGCCCATCATCTTCGATGTTGAGGATCACCTCGATCGTCACCGCGGGTCGGGTGCTTGCTGACATGTTGGTTTCGCCAACAATCCGCAACCTCAAGGTCATAAGATGTTGGTCGACGGCGGGCCGGCTCGAATCTGATCTCTTCCGCGGGTGCTCAAGAAGCTCTAGATCCCTACGGCCAGCTCAAGAGACCGTACTTTTCAAGGAATCAACCCGGAAGGAGCAAGCCTAAGGGGAAGATCACACCGCCAAAGGACGCTTGGCAATGAGCTGAATTTCTGGATGAGAGAGTCACATTTGATGTTGCTGATTTCCATTGCCCTACAATGATACTTGATCGTCCTGGCCAGCAAGTTCATGGCAGCCTCACCACGCCTCACAATGTGCTGCTAAGATGTTCGGTCCGATAAGGTCATTTCTGTCCAAGGTGACAAGAAGGATGCACTTATCTATACCGACAAGATCTACTGAAGCAAAGAGCCTGCAGCAGAGCAAGAAACCACTTGTCACCAAGTCTCTGGTGAGGGAAGAAGAAGAAGACCAAGTCCGCAAGAGTAGCTCGATGCCTACTCCGCAAGCGCACCTTTTGAGGCCGCGCCACTGCCGAGGACGCACCATCGAGCCCACCGACAAGTGCAAGAAGGCAAAGACAGCTTCACCAGAGACCAAGAAAGTGGTCAGCTTAAGGAGGACGGCATTGGTGGGTACCTTCACCATCAAGCACGCTTGATCCTAAATAGAAAGGCCTGCTAGTTTTCCCAGGGCGAATGTCATGTGTTCGCAGGCAACCATTTGACATCCCCGTGTTCCTGTGAGTAATTGAGCACCACCTTCGCCGCTCCGTCTCACACGCGCCCGCCAAGGTAGAGTTAGGAAGCAAGCAAAGGAGCGCCAAGAGTTCATTGCAGAGGAGATCAAGAAATTGGAAGCAGCAGTTCGGTCCGAGGAGTACTCCATCCAACGTGGTTAGCTAATCCAAAGAGTCGTAAGCAAAGAAAACGGGAAGTGGAGGCTTTCTATCGACTTCATCGATGTTAATAAAGCTTGTCCTAAGGATCCATTTCCCTTGCCGCGCATTGACCAGATTGTCGACTCCACGCAGGATGTGATCTCGCTTTCATTCCTTGATGCATACTGTGGATATGACCAAATCTTCATGGCGTAAGAGGATGAAGAGAAAACCACATTCATTACTCCATGTGGCACGCATCGCTTTGTACGGATGCCTTTCGGACTAAAGAATGCCGGTTCAACATTTGCAAAGTAGTCAGCCATGCTTTTGAGCCACAGCTGCACAGAAATATAGAAGCTACATGGATGACATAGTGGTCAAGAGCAAGGACAAAGAGACTTTGATCCAAGATTTAGACGAGACCTTCACAAATCTGGCGCAAGATCAATCTCAAGTTGAATCCCGAGAAGTGTGTGCTTGAGTTCCTTCCGCAAGCTTCTCGGATTCTTTGTATCTCAGCGGGGATCAAGCCAACCCGACAAGATCAAAGCCATTGAATGATCAAGCACCGGCGGCCAAGGATGTGCGAAGAGTTGCTGTTGTTGTGCTGCTTCTCAAGAGGGTTCATCTCTAAGTCGGCTGATACCGCCGCTTTTCAAAGTTTTGAAAAAGGCAGTCCAATGAAATGGACTCGAAGTGGAGGCTGCGCCGCAGACTTGAAGAGATATTTCTATCCTCCACCTAACACTTGTCGCACCTAAGCCACAAGCTGTTGTCGCTATATCCGGCGGCAACCAATCAAGTGTGGTTAGTGCTGCTAGTTAGTTGTGAGAGGGAGGCGGATGATGAACCAACGATCATGCGCAAGCTTAGTCGAGCGACGCTGTGGGGCTTCCCCAAGTTCTGGTTCGCAAGGATGGATCTATACAGCTTGCCGAAGAGAAATGTAGAAGAAGATGGTGCAAATACCAGTTTTCATTTTGGCGCCCTTCTCAGCAGGGGCTAGATCAAGGTACTGCGTGTGGTTGCTGCCTTCTCATGGCCTCGAGGAAGCTGCACCATTACTTTCAAGCAACATGAGATCACAGTGGTCACTCGCTTCCTGAAGAGGATATTGCAAAATCCGTAAACAAAGTGTGGATTGTCGAGTGGGCACTGGAATTGTCAAGCTTTGGCCTCAAGTTTGAAAGTACTTCAACTATTCAGAGCTGAGCATTGGCAGTAATCTATAGCAGAATGGACGCCAACACCGGCGAAGAAACTCCGAGAGGAGCATCCTCGCCAAGGAAGCAAGCAAAGAATGGATCATGTACTTTGATGGTGCCTTCGCCGCAAGGCGCTGGCGCGGGCGATTACTTGTCGCAGACACATCGGAGAGCACCTCAAGCACGTGGGTCCGATGCATTTCCCAAGGAGCAAGCAACAAACAATACCGCAGAGTATGAAGGCTTGCTTCACGACTCAGATCGCGCGTAACTTGGGATCAAGAAGCTTATTGTCGGGTGACTCAAATTTTGTCGTCAAGTAAACAAAGATTATCGAGTCCGCTGATGGAAGCATACATTGATGAAGTGTGGAATATGGAAGAGCATTGATGGTTCGTAGATGGAACACGCTCCAAGAGCTCGGGGACGATACGATGGCTCATTAAAGTGTGTCAGACTCAAGTTACCTCTACTGTGGAACCAGGTAAGAAGTGCTCAAGTCGACTCAACCATCTGTATACCATCAACTCGGACAGAGCAAGAAGAGAAGTTGGTACGGGCATCTACTTTCCAGTAGAGCTTCCCGGTTACCGCCAAGAAGGTCCCTGTGATCGACTACAAAGTGCGCCAGGAGCACCCGTCCGGCGCCCTAGGGTTTGTTTCATTGAAGCAGACGCTTCCTGACAAGCCGTGTCCCGACACGCTTTGCTAGGGAGCATCACGCCCAAGAGGATCCCGCATTCTGCCGGGAAGCGGATGTTCCCGCAAAGAGATTCGCACTATTAGTCCTCCTTGTCCGAGCCACAAGTCTGACATGGGCACAACGGATAGTCCATTTCTTCAAAACAGAGAACTTCCCAAGAGCAGGAAGAAGAGAGAGAGTAGCCGGGTAATCAAGTATGTACCAGTTTGTCGATGATACATCAGACAGAAGAAGATTCAACAGAGTGAAATTGAAGTATTTTGAAGATGGATGTGGTTGCTGGCGGGATACATGGATGCGATGTGGTCACCACATTGGCATAAGAGCACTTGCCTTAAAGCCTTCCAAAGAAGGTTTCTTCCGCCGACAGCCCTCCGGATGCCACCACACAAGTAACCATGTGAAGCGTGCTGGCCCACTCCAAACAAATGCATCAACCAGCTCAAGCTCTCCAAAC